>CAUYQV010094203.1:0-12948 GCA_963574575.1 Galagoides demidoff | reverse complement strand
GGTATTTGCTACAGATGGTGAGTTTGAAAATAAGGTGTTCACGTAAAAGGGCAGGGCTGGACGTGTGGTGTCCACACAATAGACATGTCACCTTTCTTACCACTCTCTCCTCCAATGCTCCTATAGTGCGGATGTCACCGCCACTTCAGAGAGGAGGAAGGTGTGACAACAGCTGGCAGGTGGCAGGTCCAACTGGGTCCTGGGGCCTGTGGCACACACTCGGCTGTGGCTCAGTGCCACTGCGGCCATGCAGAGCCCAGCTGTCTCCAGACTGACTCACAGGCACAGAGGAGGACAAGGACATTTATCTAAAGCAACACCAAAAATAAATCACTTGGGATCTGATCAAACCTAAAAAACTTCTGCATAGCCAAGAACACAGTAAGCAAAGCAAGCAGACAGCCCTCAGAATGGGAGAAGATTATGCAGATTATGTTTGTGAAAAAGATTTAATAACCAGAATCCACAGAGAACTCAAACTAATTAATAAGAAATGAACAAGTGATCCCATTTCCTTGTGGGCAAGAGACTTGAACAAAATCTTCTCTGATGAAGACAGGTGCACAACCTATAGACACATGAAAAAATGCTCCTCATCTTTAATCATCAGAGCAATGCAAATCAAAACCACTTTGAGATACCATCTCACTCCAGTAAGAGTAGCCCACATCACAAAATACCAAAACTACAGATGTGGGTGTGGATGTAAAGAGAAGGGAACACTTCTGCACTGCTGGTGGGAATGCAAGCTAATATGTTCCTTTTGGAAAGATGTTTCGAGAACACTTAGGGAACTAAAAGTAGACTTGCCATTCGATCCTGCAATTCCTCTACTAGGCATATATCCAGATGACCAAAAATCATTTTACAACAAAGACATTTGCACCAGAATGTTTATTGTAGCCCAATTGCCAAGTCATGGAAGTAGCCCAAGGGCCCATCAACCCATGAATGGATTAATAAACTGTGGTATGTGTACACCATGGAATGTTATGCAGGTGTAAAAAAGATGGAGACTTTACCTCTTTTGTGTTTACATGGATGGAGCTGGAACGTATTCTTCACAGTAAAGTATCTGAAGAATGGAAGAAAAAGTATCCAGTATACTCAGTACTATTATGAAACCAATATATAATTACCCACAATTTCATACAAATGATAAAACAAAACTATAGTCCAGGATGAAGGAGGGAAGGGGGGTAGGAAAGGTAGGAGGTTTGGTGGCAGGAGGGTAATCACTGGGACCTCACCTATTGTGCATATTGCAAGGGTACAGGTCAAATCTATTAAGAATAGAGTATAAATGTCTTAACACAATAATTAAGTGAGGTGAAGGCTATGTTAACCAGTTTGATGTTAGCATTCCAAATGGTATATAAAATCAGTGCATTGTACCTCTTAAATGCATTCATGTACACAGTTATGATTTAATTAAAAAAAAAAACCACCAGAAGAAGAAAAATAAAAAATAAATGAAAAAAATAAAGCTTTTCCAAGTAGAATTCCTTGGGAAAAAACAAACAAACAAACAACGAATTTCCTTAAGGAAAGAAGTTTCTGCATTTATCACTGGTATCAGGACTTGGCAACACCCCAAGATCCCTTTTATCCAGAGACACACATCCAAGTTAGTTCATAGATGATTAAAAACACATGTATTCTATAGTTTCCAAAGGGAGAACAACCAACCAACTTTGAAAAACTATTCTGGCATGATCACTAATAAAAATAAGTGATATAGATTGATTTTATTTTTAAAAAATCTATAAGCTCTGAGGATATAGTGATATAAGAGTTGCAAAGTGGTTTGTCTGTTCTGGAGAATTGTTTCAAGAACAACTGTTAATTAGAAATGTATCTTGGAGAACAGAATGGAAATATGGGACGACTTTATCTTTTGCTAAACTTAGCTTATATCTTCATATATTTAAATTTTTTTTGCAGTTTTTGGCCAGGGCTGGGTTTGAATCTGCCACCTCTGGCATATAGGGCCGGAACCCTACTCCTTTGAGCCACAGGCGCCGCCCCCATATATTTAATGTTTTTCAATAATATTTTTTTAAATCAGCTAGACGGTGTCACACCTTCCTTTCTAAGCAACATTCAAATTCATTCTTTTTCTGGGAATATAAAAATAAAGAGTATGCACATCTTTACTGTTTAGAACTAGTTCTAAAATCATAAAACTATAAAACTGATTTCTACTGGTATGTGTGACAGCTTTTCTGAATGACAAATATCCTGTTCCCATACGTATTTGAAAATTCAATAGTGACAAGTGTGTGAGTGTGGCACAGTGACCAGTCCTTGTTGCCATGCTTCAGACAATCCTGGGTTAAACTTCTGGCCACACCCCTTGTTTACATTCTTAAAGCCTCAGTTTCTGCTTCTTTAAAATGACAATGATGTAATTAACTCCTAAAGGTTCTTGTAACAATTAAATATGATGATGCCTTTATATGGCAATTAACATATGGTCATCACTAAATATTATTAGCTATGAGGTGTGTAGGGTTAATAAATGGCTGAAATATTTCATTATAAAATAATCTTCATTATTCAAGCAACTTGAATAGCTAGGGAAACAATTAAAGCCCCCCAAAACCTCAGCAAAAAGGGACTTCACATTCACCCTCTCAAAATTCTGAAACCACACAGCTCGGCCCCCTGACCTCAGGGTCTTCACCTGAAAAGCAGGCTTGTTTGGTTAGCTGCAGGTCAGCTACTTTGGTCTTTCTTCATTCTGTCTTAATTTCTTTTAACAGAAAATAAATTAAACAAAAACAAAACAAAATAAAATGCTAGTCTTAAGAATGTGAGATGGTTTTATTCTGATGAATGTAGGCGACAGAGCCCTGGTCAGAGTATTTCTACTTCAGCAAAAATAATGTAAAAAATTGTGATGTCATGTGTGACATCAAAGATGAGTTTGGTGCTTACAAATTCAGTCAGTGGGAAGCTGTGCCAACCCTGTCCAGGGCAGAGGGCCAGGCTTTGTATAACAGTTACTCATCTTCGTCCCAGAGGAAGGGTCTTGTGTCCTCACAACAGAGAATGGAGGTTCAGAGAAGTCGAGATCCAGGAGAACCAGGGTCACCCAATGGCAGAGCAAATGTCTTCAGCAGCTTGTCCTATTTCAGAGACCAAGTCCCTTTCTTTGCCCCAAGCTGCCTACAAATTATCTAAAAATGACAACTGAGACTTTCTTTCAATGGCAAATTTTTTCATTTCATGGTTGGAAAACTTTCACAGCCAAGGAGGACATATGGTTTGTTTCCAATTGCAATGATAAATAGTAAACATCGTGTAACATAAGAAAAAAAACAAACTAATAATTATTAGAATTTCTTATTACAGTGGGAGATAGCAAGGCTAGCATTTCCCTAATATGTAAATGTGTGATTTTACTTAAACAAATTAAATGTGGCATTTTTGTAAGTCAAAAATTGTGAAATATTGGCAGCTATATACAATTCAATCAAAATAGATTTGATAATCACTGTTATCTTTATTGAGTTGACAGAGTTTAACAACCATTTCCAAAATAAATTCTATAATGGATTTCTATCTTCATCATTAATTATGTCATATACTTGAAAGTATGATTTTATTCCTCTAGTATAAAGAAAGTGGGATAAGATTTTTCATAGTTAAATTCAATTAAAATTTTATCTTGTGATCCAAAGGAATTTTTGATGTTCATGTCAGTTAGAAGATTACGGAAATCAACACGGATAAAATAACACTTAAGGAAGAAAGGGGATCAGAGTGTTCAAAAAGATTTGGGAGATGGTTGTGATCACATGTTGATAAGACTTTAATTAAACAGTATCAGAGTATTCTCTTTTCCTTAAGTTGCTCTAATGTCTTAAAATATCTTCTTATATATAAAAAACAAAGTTCTCAATATTGTTACAGAAACTCATAAGGAAGAGCCTAGTAATGGAAAGACCAGTGGAATTTGTGACTCAAATAAATAAAAATATTGTGCTTACAAGTTTATCAAGAAAAATATCATAAGCTAAAAGTATGCCTTTATGTGCTTCTTCTCTAAAGAAAAGAAGGTAAAAACCATAGATATCATAGTTAAATTACTAATATGAATGTCAGTGGCATCACCATTGCTATCTCCTAGGTAGTCGGGCAAAGAAGTAATGATCTCCAACTTCCTTAATGTTTATTTTTAACTCAAACACAGATAGGAAATGTACCTAAATTTAGTACGTCTCTAATATTTATATAAAATCTCAAGATGGGAACATATTCTATGGTGCTTTTCCCTATGAATTGATCATTTATTTTGGCAATGGAATATGTTCAAACTACATCTCCCATTTTTGTGAGATACAACACTGAACTCAGCACTGAGTACAGTGTCACACATGTGAGCAATCTAGTTGCATAAACTATTTTTCGTAGTTGTGTGTGTAATTTAACTCTCCTACAGTCTCTCTCTCAAAGATCATTGAGTTTCCCAAGGGGCTGGAAGTCCCTTTACCTGACAAGTAATCCAGGTGCTGAAAACCTGAACACCCAGAACCTGTGAAAATCACTCTGACATGGGCCTGGGTGTGGTGGAATGAACATTATCCTTTCAAGGACAGTCACCAGTTCTTAACACTTCAAAGGAAATACTGAGAGCAAGACAGTCTCCTAGCAAGCCTAGAGATATCTGGTAACTTGGAGGCAAGCACCCAAGTAACTCAGTGTTCTGGAATGAGATAATATCAGTCACTTGATAATAAGCAAGTGTTAAGCCTTAAACATTTTATGGTACTTCATTGTGGGAGCTGTGGAGAAAGAGTACATAGTTTCCTTTTTGTGTGATCCTTAAGCATGTAGTTCCGGTATGTCATTACTTAGCACTCTTCATACTGTTGTGTATCCCCTCAATAAATAGCCACTGAAAAAGTTGTTCAGGGCTCTCGTGTGCCGCTGGTGAGCCTCACCTCTTGTAACTTGTACTTTCAATCCATGTCCTCCTGACTGTTTCCTTCATGCGCCTCCAATAATTGGTGCAGTCTGCAGGATAGTGGTCATGGACCAAAGGGGAATGACACTAGGTGTAAGTGAAACCTTTGGCAAATAACAAGAGGGAGATTACAGGGAAGCAATGGGTAAGTCCCCATCCATAGAGTCACAATATCATAGAGTCTGGCTTTTAGAGATGCTATTACAGTCAACCAGAGTGAAAACAAAACAGAAAAATTTTGAAGAATTATTTAAACATGTTAAAAAGCATTGTTATTGGTTCGAATCAACAAGATAAGTTGTCCTTAATATAAAAGTTTGGAAAGAGTAGTGAGAGCTCTTTATAGAGCTCAGGGGACACAATACTGTTGCAGGTATGGTCTATCTGTAATTTAATTACTTTAGCTTTGCAACCTTTACAATCTGAAACTGATGAGGAAGGCAACGTTATAGTATAGAAGGCTCAATCAGAAGAAGAGAAAGATAAGAAACAAAAGAAGGATGTGAGAGGACATGATTCTACAGACTCTGTGCCCTCTCATCCATTACCACCTTTACCCAGTAATGAAAAACATGACAACAAACTGAATGTAATTTCAAAAAATAATAAACACAAATCTTATGAGAATACAGAAAAGGAAGTATGTGATACAAATACTATATACTCGATAGCTATCATGGCAACTCAGATCAAACAGTTAGAAGACGGGTTGAACGGTCTCACACTTAAAACTAATAATATAGATCATCCAATGTTGCCCTTAGTGCCCCCCCCCATGTAGATAGTTCTCCCACAACTTCTGTTATGAAAGTTCTGCTAAAGGGTTGCAAAACAGGTGACTTTACTTTTGAAGATACGTTAGGGCTCTTTCCTGTTACAGTTACTGATATCCCTCCTAGTCCATAATACTCTCAAGGGGGCCAACACTTAAATCACCATATGATTACTTTTAAGACTCTAAAAGATTTAAAACAGGCGATAACACAGTATGGCATACTGTCCTCATTTTCTAGAGGCATATTTCAGGGACTTGCACAAGAACAGTATACTTCTTGTTCCAGGCAACGATTGCACTAGTGTCAACAAAGGTGAGCACTGCTACAGGGAATTTCACTTATTGGGCCTACATCCCTAATCCTCCCCTTAACAGAGTAGCATCTTAGATTGACCCTACCATCTCTGTTTATGTTAATGACACTAGTTGGTTACCCAGTCCTTATGACACGTGGGGACCACTTAAGCCAGAAGAAGAAGAAACCTGTATTTTTAATTGTACTGTAGGAGTTTCCAGTTTATCTCTCTGCATAGGACTTGGTAGTCATTGCCTTCAACCCATTCCCACTGCTTGGCTTTCTCTTATACATAATAGTACTAAAGCCAAACAAATAAAACCATGTTGCTCCTCCAGACTTCAACTTGGAAAGGGTATGAGCTCATCAACACTACCCTTCCTCCACTTGACATTCCAATCTGCTCTATGCCTGTTACTACTCATTTATCTGAATGGGTGCAATGAACAATGTGCAGAGGCAAGAAACCTTGGGCATTAGTTAATACTTCCTATGGAAGTGTCATTGATTGGGAACCCCATGGATCAGCTCAAAACAAACAGTTAGGTGGTGAAATGCGATGGTATTGAAAGAACAATACTATCACTACCATAGCCAACCATTCCCATATTGCTTGGCATGGAGGAAGCATGTCTCCCCCTATGCCTAGCCTGGCTGGAGCAATACAACATCATCTTTGGAAACTATCTTCAGCCTTTACACCCTTATTAACCTGGAAGAGTAACATTTCTATCAATAATAATAATGATACTACATTAACTTTTACTCATAATGAATCTCATTACATTAGAGCTTGTGCTAGACTTCCGTATCTACTTCTAAAAGGGCCTGTATGCTGGCATCAAGATAATTTGACTATCAATTGTTCAAATTATACTCTATTTTCTTGTCTTAACACTACCACTCCTTTTAATCACTGTCAAGAAAGCATTTATATTTTGAGAGTCCATATGGATATTCGGTTACCCGTTCAGATGGACTGACCCTGGAAAGAATCTCCTACAGCATACCTCCTGCAGCATCTAATTGAAACTTTAAAAAAGAGGACCAAAAGAATGATTAGACTTATCATATCTATTATTATTGGTATAATTGCAATTACTGCTACAACTGCTACAGTAGGAGTTGCTCTTTATCAGAGCATCTAAACAGTTGACTTTGTACAGGACTGGCATAAAAATTCAGAAAGGTTATGGACAGCTCAACAAAGAATAGATTCTGAAATTAATAATAAATTATCTGATTTAGAGGAAGCATTGATCTTATAATGAGACCAATTAGTTATTCGGCAAAGACAAATCAAATTACACTGTAATTGGAACATTTCTTCTTTTTGTGTTACTCCTGTTCCTTGGAAGAACTTTCATTTTAGTTGGAATAAAACTGAACAACATTTATTATCCCAAAACTAATATCACTAATGAAATTATAGATTTACAACATATATCTGAAACCTTTGTTAAACAATTGAATTTCAGGAACTGAAATTCTAAAAGGCATTTCTGATAGTTTTGCTACCCTCTCCTTTTTCTTTTGTAAAAACCCTCACTAGTTTCACTGGTATAACTCTGTTAATTATTATATGTGCCCTTTTGTTCCTTTGCCAAGCAAGAAGGAGAGCTACTTGATGAGAGGAACAATTGAAACAAATACTGCAGTTTTCTCCCTTACCCTACACAAGAAAATTTTAAAACAAAAAGGGGGATATGTGGAGGAATGAACATCATGCTTGCAAGGATAGTCACTGGTTCTTCACACATCAAAGGAAATACTGAGAGCAAGACAGTCTCCTGGTAAACCTAGAGATATCTTGTATCTTGGAGGCAAGCCCCCAAGTAACTCAGTGTTCTGGAATGAGATAAGATCAGTCACTCCATAGTAAGTAGGTGTTAAACCTTAAATATTTTATGGTACTTCATTGTGGGAGTTGTGGAGACAGAGGATGTAGTTTCCTTTTTGTGTGATCTTTAAGCACGTAGCCCCTGAATGTCATTACTTAGCACTCTTCATACCTGTTGTGTATCCCCTCAATAAATGGCCACTGTAAAAGTTGTTTGTGGTTCTCATGCACCCATATCCTCAATCCGCATCCTGGCTGTTTCCTTCATGAGGCTCCAATACCTGGGTTACTTTTATTTGTAGATTCTTGACTTCTGACATTGATTTTAAGATGTAGCAAGACATAAACCAGGTGAATTCAGTCTCATCCTCAGGATATCCAGAACTTCATTTCCCAGATGTATAACTATAGACATTTGAAGAAGACTGATAAAAGTAAGCAATTCTTACCTTAATTTTTTTTAAATTTGGTAGCAAAACGCTCTTAAGATCAATCAGCACCATTCTACTCTGCTTACTACTCAGACTGTTATGTGAGTGAAACTAAATCTTGGGAATAAAATCACATTATTTAGATTTTTCTCACAAAAAGCAAAAACTAACTTGTTCATCTAGTAGTTACTGATTGATTCATTGATTGATGTGGGGGTCTCAGTCTGTCATCCAGAATAGCTCACCACAACTTCAAATTCTGGGCTCAGGAAATCCTCTCATCTCAGCCTCCCATGAAGCTGAGACTGGTGTCATGCCAGAAGGGTCCGGATAATGTCTCATTTTTGTAGAGACAGTATTTTGATCTTGCTTAGGCTGGTCTTGAACTTCTGACCTCAGAACTTCTTTACCTCAGTCTCCTAGAGTTCTGGGATTTTAGGAGTGATCCACTGTGCTTGGCCAGCAGTTTGTTCTTGACCTCTGCTGATGGCAGACCAGGTGACCCCTCAGGCTGTCTGGAACCTTCGAGACTTTCATTCACAGAAAACCATGGAAGCAAATCCCACAGAGCTATTTATAAGGATGCATAGCAGGGTGGCACCTGTGGCTCAAAGGAGCAAGGCACGGGCACCATGTGCTGGAGGTGGTGGGTTCAAACCCAGCCCCAGCCAAAAACTGCAAAAAAAAAAAAATAATACATAGCAATGAGTTAAATTTGAGACAGAAACTTAATGAGGCACTAGTGGGGTTTAAACTTTAAGTAAAATATTTATATAATTTAAGACAGAGTAATATGTGTCTTGTGTTTGTCTAAAGGAGTATGTCATGTTAATTATGTAAAGGTCCTGTTTAAAATCATAATTGCTATGATATTACTATGAGATTTCCGTTCATCTTTAACAATCATGTTAAATAATATAATCAATAGAGATAGTTTAACTGGGTGAGGATCATATAGTTTTAAAAATAGAAATATAATTTAAATTATTGTTTGATAGAATAACATTAATATTCAGACTTTAGGGGGATTAATTCAGCAGAAATATGCTATAATTCTAAGGAGAATATGAGTAATTAACAATTTTCCATTTCACAAAATGCAGAGAATATGTCTGAAATTTGACATGACAGAATAAAAGTATAACCATGATATAGATGAGGAATTCACTTAAGAGAAGATAAATAAAAACACTGTTCAAAGGAAGATAATCAATCTTCTCAATAAGGCACATTTCAAAAATTTGTTACAGTACATAGTTTTATTTTCATTCATTTAGTAATTCATTCAGGCATTTGGAAGCAATGTATTGGGTATTTGTGTAAGAACTAGAAAACCAGAGATGTATATGCATATCCTGAGACCCCACAACCCAAGGGCTATGAATTAATAACGCCAGACACTTAAGTCCATTCACTATGTTATGCATGGGGTGCAACTAGTGAAAGGGCCAGACCAGCGCCATTTTGTCATTACTGCATAAGCTCTGTTAAACCACAGGGCCACTCCCTGCTGCCTCCCCCACACCTGCTGCTCAGCCATTAAGCCGTTGATTGAGACACCTTAGGCAAACAGCTGCCATACCACCATAATAGGAAATAAATATCAGTTCCCTTGAACAACTGCCGAAATAGGTAATGAGTTTCAGTCCCTTGAACAGCTCCCATAATAGGTAATAGGTTTCTACTGAAATTCAGGTATTCTCCTTCAACTACCTAATTAGGCTACACCACCTCTAGCCCTGGTTAAAAAATCCCCTGTACCAATCCAAATCCTCCTTTACTAGTGAAATCACTAACCACCAATGAAAAGTATACCCATATCCAACCCTTCCCTTCTTGCTTTCTGTACCCCATAAAAACTTCCTCCACCCAAGGTTCGACGCTCTTCCTCGGTGTGTACGCCAGGAGAGTCCAGGCTCAGGCTTGGCCTGGGCCTGACTAAGACTCGTCCTCAGCTTGCATGCAAGGAGAGTCTGGGCTTCCCGGGGCCTGAATAAATCTCACCTTTTGTCTTTTACATCAGAGCATATCTCGGACTTGTCTGCTGCAGCCATTTGGGGGTATTTTTCAGGCATAACAGGCTCAACCAAAGCCCACAAAGAGAAAAATTGGGAATCCGACTGGTTGAGTACCTTACCACACGTGGGTTGGTCAGTTACAATCTTCACTGCTCCCTTCAGAAAAGCAGAGCGGCTTTGAGATCTTGCTCACAGGGCAAAACTGTAGAGATTGTAGGGATCATGGTAAAATTTGCCCTTTCCCCTTGATCTGATTTACTGAAAGATCAACTCACAATTACAGTAGATTAAAAAAAAAAATTATTTCCAAACACCAGGTGCATGGAGGGGGAACCACAAGAATGCTTTCCAAGGGGGCAGCGCCTGTGGCTCAAAGGGGTGGAGTGCTGGCCCCATATGCTAGAGGTGGTGGGTTCAAACCCAGGCCTGGTCAAAAAAAAACTGCAAAAAAAAAAAAAGAATGCTTTCCAAAAGTCTCAGTGATGGTCAGTGACTTTTAGAGATGCCTTTTAGAAGGGAGAGGGGGAGAAACTAGAAAGCATACCCGAAACAAGTGGCTTCTAAGGGGATAGTGTGGATGGGTGGAAACAGATTGATTTGTAAATTAAACTGAGACAAGTATTGTGCTTCAAATGAACTTGAAGACAGGTCTTTTAGCACGTGGAAAGGAGGCCAGCAGCCCTTTCTGATTCTAAATCAGGTCACTCAGGTTTTGTAGAGGAGAGGCCATTGCTTTCTGTTCAAAAATAGCCTTTTAACTTAAAATAGTCTTTATACCAAGGAATCATATTTTGGGGCGAAATTTCCTTAGCTCCTTTCACCCTTTTCCCTTCATCATTTCACCAAAAGATCAACTCACAGTGAAAGCAGATTCATATGAGAAATGTTTATTTCTGAATACCTTGAACATGGGGAGAATCACAAAATGATTACTCAATGTCTTTCCTTTTTTTTTTAGAGACAGAGTCTCACTTTATCACTCTCGGTAGAGTGCCCTGGTGTCACAGCTCACAGCAACCTCCAACTCCTGGGCTTAGGTGATTTTCTTATGTCAGCCTCCTAAGTAGCTAGGACTACAGATATCCACCATAACAAATGCCTGGCTATTTTTGTTGTTGTTGTTGCAGTTTGGCTGGGGCCAGGCTCAAACCCACCACCCTTGGTATATGGGGCCAGCACCCTACCCACTGAGCCAGAGGTGCCCAAGTGCTACCCATACCTAATGTCTTAATGACAGTCAGATGCTTTGATAGATGCCTTCTTGAAGGGGGGGGGGGGCAACATAGAGTATAGGTGTAGCAACTGGTTGCCAGGGAGGATGAATAGATGGGGAAAACAAATTGACTTGTAAATTAACTTGAGAGATGCCTATTGTATTTTAAATGATTTGGGCTAGATCTGCTAGGATTCAGGGGGAGGAAAGGAAGTCAGTTGCCCCCTTTCATTAGGCCTAGTGGGCCTAGGCTTAGGTGGAAAAGTGTCAGGCCTAGGTTAAAGTGGAAAAATACCAGTTAACTCCTGGCAAATTTCTGCACTGCAAGCTTTCAGAAAAAAATGGATTAAGTCTAGTTCACATCCAAAATAGATGGGAAAATACTAATTGATTTCTTGTTTCTAGTTTACTCCCAATTTCTTGCTTAGCTAACTCCCTGAGAAATGGACTGGGCGGTACAATCTGTTCCTGGACTAACCTTTTAAAAAATACCAGGTGGGGAAAGTACTTAAACAAAGATGTACAACTAACAAACCACAAAATTCTGCTTCTGTACAATGTTTGTTTGCTAACCTGCCCAGATGCACCTGGGCAGGCTTTGTGCCAACCAGGATGAAAACTAAGCCTTAAAAACCCAACACCTGGGCAGGGCCTGTGGCTCAAAGGAGAAGGGCACTGGTCCCATATACCAGAGGTGGTAGGTTCAAACCCAGTCCTGGCAAAAAACTAAAAAAAAAAAATTATAAAAATCCACCACCTTAAGCACTTGGGGCTGCTCTCAGAAAACTCATGTTGAGACATTAAGGTAGTCACCGGCTGGCTCTTCAATAAAAGACTCCCTTGCAAATTGGGCTTGTCTGACTGTCTGGGGGAACTCCTGGGCCTAACACTTTGATCCCCTGAGCAGGTCAGTCGGCTTTTATGCAGATAGAAGGAAATCTCCTTCCAATACTTTCTGATTATGAATGGCTTTGAGTTCAATATATTCTTTTTTTTTTTTGTAGAGACAGAGTCTCACTTTTTCGCCCTCAGTAGGGTACAGTGGAGTAGCTCCAGCAACCTCCAACTCCTGGGCTTAGGCGATTCTTCTGCCTCAGCCTCCCAAGTAGCTGGGACTACAGGCACCTGCCACAACGCCCGGCTATTTTTCGTTGCAGTTTGGCCGGGGCTGGGTTTGAACCCACCACCCTCGGCATATGGGGCCGGCGCCCTACTCACTGAGCCACAGGCGTCTCCCCAATATATTCTTTTATTTTTATTTTTTTTTTTGAGATGGAGCCTCAAGCTATCCCCCTAGGTAGAGTGCCATGGCATCACAGCTCATAGCAACCTCCAACTCCTGGGCTCAAGCGAGTCTCCTGCCTCCGCCTCCCAAGTAGCTGGGACCACAGGCGCCTGCCACAA
>CAUYQV010094202.1:0-60871 GCA_963574575.1 Galagoides demidoff | reverse complement strand
ATCACAGCTCACAGCAACCTCCAACTCCTGGGCTCAAGCGAGTCTCCTGCCTCTGCCTCCCAAGTAGCTGGGACCACAGGCGCCTGCCACAACACCTGGCTATTGTTTGGTTGCAGCCGTTGTTGTTTGGTCGGCCCCAGCTGGATTCAAACCCACCACCTTAGATGTATGTGGCTGGTGCCTTAGCTACTTGAGCCACAGGTGCCAAGCCATGGTTTCCCTAATATTAAAAAGTAGAAAAAAATCATACACCATCCCTCACCTCAGCCACAGAAGAGGACAGGAAACATTATAAGCTTATTTAAATAAATAAAAGACTAAACAAATCTCACTTTTTCTAACAGGCTTTCTAGGACTCCTAATCTTCACCTTTCCTTGGTGAATAGCCCTGTTAAGACACAGGCTATCCCAGCACACGGTTCCACGCAAGCTATTGCTTGGTGTTTCTAATTGGTTCTTCGTAGTCCCACACTGCAGTTTCCTTTGTAATGACAACTTATCTTTGCGTGATCAATCCAATTATTTATACTTGACTATGTTCCTCACATCTGGAGCGTCACGTCTCACCTGTTTCTGAGTTTGGCCTGTGCTTCTGTTAAGCTGAACTTCCTGCTCTCTGCGGTTCACTTCCTGGCTTTTGTTCACCTTCTACTCACCCATCTTACCAACTCTACCCACGGGCCCTAAACCAGTGCTCCACTCCTGACTGTCACTCTTGTACCGTGTCTTCTTTTCAACCTCTTCAAAATGGAGGTGTCGAAAATCGAATCAAATCGTGTCATGAAACCAGATCTTCCCAGCTACTCATTTCTGTGCCTGACGTCACATTGACACTTTTATTCTCTAAAATTCCCCCTTTCCTTTTATTTCTATGCTGGGTGTTGCTGCACAGTAAAGCTTCTTTCCTTTCCCTCTTTACTTCCATAGCCTCCATCCTGGTCAGACCCTCACCCACCTACCCATCTTATACTATCATATTTCATTCTAACTGAACTCACTTTCTAGGCCGACTTCTCATTGACGTTGCTTTCAGACCAACTTTTAACACAGAAAAGTCATATTTCAGTGTGCTGCTCAGTGGTTTAAGATGTTCCAAACTTTTCTACTGTATTCCACGTCAAGCCAAATCTTATTGATCGATTGTCAGTTCATTCAGAATGAAGCACCATTGTATCTGTTTTGCCTTATTTCCAAATTCTCTGTAGGATTCACTGTTTGCTCTTCAAGATTTGGTTTCTGCTCAGCCTCTCAGATTCTCTGCAGTTCTTCACATGTTGGAGTGATTTATTTTCCTTGCCCCCTTCATGTGCCTGTCTGAATTCTGTCTTTCAGATCTAGCTTCATTAACCCTTTCTTTCCCCCTTCCAGACACTTGTGTTTTATCTTTTATTTTCAACATAATTTTTAGGAATTTGCCACAAAGTTTAGTAGTAATTTTGGATTAGGCTTAGGAAAACTGAAACAGTTGCTTAGATCAATTATCCAGCCACTCATACTCATATTCACCATTAATTTCACTTTTATGCATATGATTCTGAATTCTTGTTGAATGAACTGAGCCATGAACATACACACAAAGGTAGTCATTATACACATTTTATGTGAAAACAGCACTCAATCTTTGAGTAAATTTATATCTTACAGGATAATCCATATGTGCATTGTCACTATTTGGCTGTTACAGTAGCTATTGAAATATCTATAATATTACATGTGAGAAATTGTAGTTATATTTTATCACCAAATATTCTCATCAACAATTTACAAAAACTCAGTTAATTTTCAAGCCAGGCTTCTGTAGTTGGGACTCAAGTATCTTTCTTTAGTAAAGATAGTCATTCTAGATTACTCGGGGGTGGGCAGAGAACAATAGTATGATCAATAACCAAAATTATTTTTATTAGTCTTGGCACAATCAGCATCTAAGTGAATTGTGATTTTTCCAAAGCTGGAATTATAATTTAGACATCTAATCATTCATTAATACAACGAATACATTTAGATCACTTTTTATCTGCCAGAATTAAGCCACATGTTGTAGATACAGTTTCTGAATCTTCTTTTTCTGGGCCTTTTCTAATCCACTTTTCTCCCATCTGAAATGCTCTCTCTAGCTCCATCATCATCATCTATCAGAATTCTGCTGAAATGGATTTAGCTAAATGTCACTTTGTTATAGCTTCCTCTACTCCTTTAGACCAACTGAAGTAGTTTCCCCTTTTTCCTGAATTTCCGTCCTGTTTGTGGTCTATTGATTTTCATCTGAATTGATCATGTTGTACCTTATATTTTCATCTTTTAAAATCATTTATTTACATTCATCGTGTTGTCTATGTAAAGTAAAAAATGATTTTTATAAATGGAATAAAACTGTTGAGTAGAAGTGAAAAATAAAGCATTTCCTACTGATCAACATCATAGGCATAATGATTTGTCCTCACTTAGCTTAGGTTATTGCTATCTGGCCTAATGACATAATTACACAAATACGTATTAATGCCTAAAAGTGAATTTTATGAAACATTGTATTTTCATAAAAAAACTCATCTCAATGGTATAAGTAAATGGTAGAGAATAATATTAACTATGAAGAATTATAAAGAGATATAAGAACTAAATTTATATGACTATCTTGAATTAATTACTTTATCAGTTTTGGCAAGTTACCCCTTGGTATTCTCCATGTCAAACCATTTTTATCTCCTGTCAGAGATTTTCCGCCTCAGCCTCATTTACTGGTTCATGCTCTTATTGCCTTCTGAGTGCTCTTGGCTCATGACACCATTTAGGCTCTTTTCTCCTTTTTATCTCTAATTTCCCTATTGAAAGGCTCATTTTCCCCCAAAAGTTCAGTTCTCAAATCTATGTCAAGGCTCGTGAAGCTGTTTTCCTGGTCCTGGAATCACTTATGAGTTTCATTACAGTTTCAACTGTCTTCTGTCATGTGAATATGAAACATATTTAACTCCTTGTCTCCCAACTTGAACTTAGTCTCTCCCACATCTACTCTCAAAACGTTCACATTATCCTTTTCTAGCTTCTCTGGCATAAGACCTGGGAGTTATATTTGACTCCTTCCACTTCCTTTTCCTCCAATACGGGCGATCCCGTCTCTTACCTATTTTTCTCTCCTGAGGATTCTTCACTCCATCTCTTCTTCTTTGCTCTCCTTAAGTTGGTTTTTACATTAAATGTCTAAAAGTTTCCTTTGCTGCTTAAGTTTCATACTGTGACACATAATTAACTGTTAAAAAATAAAACTCTGAGATTGTTGAAGATTTGTGGGAATTTTCTAAGTTCACGTTCTACAAGGAAGGAGATAGAGACCCAGGTATCAGGAGTTCAGCCCCTGCTCATTCAAGCCATTCTTCTTTCCACTGTGTTGCAGTACTGTTCTTCAGGATCCTGTTTCTCCCAATACCAAGGAATTTTTTTCTGGTACATAATAAATACTAATAGAACTGACAAGATGCCAGGGGACCACTATTTTGGGTTCAATGCAGAACTTGTTTCATATAAAATTGTTTTAAGTGAAAGAACAATTAAGTTATAAACTATTAAAGCAAAAAGACAACGTCATGCTTATTAAATCAGATTCTTGTTATGCAATGTAATACTTGCTTGTCTGCTAGCGTCCATAAAAGTCAATTTAGAAATGGCTACTCTCTAAATCCTGTTTATGAATCTGCCCTTCAGGATGTGTATACATTTTCAGTAGTCCCATTTAGGCTGAAGCTCGAGTTAAAGACAGTATATAGTTTTGCACGTGTGACTATTTTGATAATTGATGCCAATTATTTTCCACTAAGCTACTCTTATGCATATGATGAAATTGTGCTATAGCTATAGCATACTGTTTATTTATGTTTTGTGTGTGTGTGTAAAAATACAACATTGGAATAAATCTGGGGTGGCACCTGTGGCTCCAAGGAGTAAGGCGCCAGCTCCATATGATGGAGGTGGTGGGTTCAAACCCAGCCTTGGCCAAAAAAAAAAAAAAAAAAGAAAAAAAGAAAGAAATCTGATTCATGATGTTAGGAAAGATCCCCGATAGTTATCAGAAAATCTGACTCCAAATCTTAGATGCCACTAATCGGCCAAGTGATCTTGGACAAGTCACTTATCCTTTCAGTTGTTCAGATTTCTCATCTGTAAACAGAACTAACAAAACTTCTTTATATTTCTCATAGAACCGGTGAGAAGAATTAATGAAAATGAGTACTGTGAAAATACTTTGTGAATACAGCGTTGTTTTGTAGTGATTAGGAATATACTAAAAATACTCCTACAGGATTATAGCAGCTTGGCAACTAAGTTGAAATGCAACAAAGTAGAGCTGTAATGTTGGTTTGCCTTACTAATGTGAGTTGTGTTTATTCCTAGAATTTCAAGTTATAATTGAATATCTCAGGAATTTTTGGTTCAGAACCTGTAGAAAATTTCATGTGGATGGTAGGCATTCTTTTCTTTCAATGAGTATTTTATAATTCAATGTGATATAAATTTGTCAATGACAGTTTCTGCTAATATTTTCCAGACCTATAGTATGTCTGACATTGTGCTAGTACTTAAATTATCTCAACTTATTAATTTTCTTGAAAAACACAATGGTTTTCAATGCGAAGATGTTTATAAATATGAAATACCTTCATTTCTCTTAAAACATGATGTAATTTGTATTCAAATGAGGAATAGGATAAGGCAAATGGGTGTAAATCTAACAGTTTTTCCTTAGATATTTGTTTTGTAGCAAGTAATAGTAATAATGTCAGGTTTACCCACCAGGGCCCACATAGGGATGTCATAGGCCGGAGAATAACCCTTGGATTCTGATGTCATGCTAGACCACTGGGTAATATCAGGGGATCCTGATAGTTGAAAAATAGACCCTTCATTATTCTTACTGTGCCCCTATGTGGCTCATTTTTTGAAAGCAGTGGAGTGAGGTTTGTAGGACTAGACAGCCTGGGATTCATGGTTCTTCTCTACCTTTTTACTATAATGGTCAACCTGAGTCTTCATGTTACCTTCAGGAAAGTGTGGAATATATTCACATTTATTCATGGTTTCACTGTAGCCAAGTTTTAGGTATTTCACTTTTTAAAACTTTTCTTATACCTCAGGATATTTATATTTCTTCAATCATTCTCCTCATTTTTATCTGGATATCTTCAAGTTTGTCTGCATTCTCATGATATTGAGGTACTCTACACAGTGACATTTTCAAAGAATAGATGCTTGTAGACTGAGATTACAATGCAGTGCCTTTATTTGTTAAAGCTACAAGTATGTATTTATTCATTTATTCAATAGATATTTAGAGAGTTCACTCTAGTTCAAGGTACTGCGTTAAATAGACAATGGGGATATAATGGGAAGCAGGAAGAGATAGGATTTCTGATCATGGTACAACCTCTGTAGTTGGTGAAATAGATCTTCAAATACAATGGTTTGTTACCTGGGCATTGTAGCGGGTGCCTATAGTCCCAGCTACTTGGGAGGCTGAGGCAGGAGAATCACTTAAGCCCAAGAGTTTGAGGTTGCTGTGAGCTGTGATGCTACAGCACTTTACCGAAGGCAATATAGTGAGACTCTGTCTAAAAATAAATAAATAAATAAAATAAAATAAAAATAAAAACAACTGCCCAGGTACATATAAGAATACCAAGTATTTTATGTTTAGGAGGGAAAGGACGTGCTGCACATACTGTCCTATTGGGCCACTGGACCAAATCTGAGTCTAATTTCTTCCTTAAGGCACTGAATGCTCATTTAGGGCTTACTACATGTATAATATTATTATAGGCTTTTTTTTTTTTTCTTTTTGAGACAGAGTCTCACTATGTTACCCTCAGTAGAGTGCCATGGTGTCACAGCTCACAGCAACCTCCAACTCCTGGGCTCAAATGATTCTCTTGCGTCAGCCTCACAAGTAGCTGGGACTACAGGTGCTTGCCATAATGTCTGGCTATTTTTTTTGTTGCAGTTGTCATTATTGGTTTAGTAGGTCTGGGCTGGGCTCTAACCCACCAGCCTCAGTGTATGTGGCTGGTGCCCTACTCACTGAGCTACAGGCACTGTGCCTGTTGCAGGCTTTCTTTAAATGCAACAGATAAATAAGACATGGTTATTGCCTCATGTAGAGTTACCAAGATCTTTTGAGAGCTTATGCCCACCCAAATGTTTTTGCACACTTACATGAAGTAGGCATAAATGTCTTTAGAGCTTACTGCTATTTTTTTATTGATTAGTAATGAAATGCTAAGTGAAAACAAATCTTTCTAAGCCACTTTCCCATATTGCCTATTTGCAATTCTCTCAGCTCCACCTAAAAAGATACTTTGGAGGAATAACTGCTTGTCCCTGGATTAGATTGATCACAGTCTAAGGTTCATGTACTACATAGTTCAGAGGAAAGAGTGCGGTGACCGTGGCTTAGAGAATTTGGGGTTTCTCAGGGAGTGTTGGTATCTCAATTGGGGGTGGGTGAGGTAAAGAAAAGAGGAGACGGGGTAGACTATTCCAAGCACTTGCATGGAGCTCTTATGCACAAGAAATTAAGATATGGAGGTGCAAAGGCCAAGTAATAGATTAGCCTATCTAAGGCTTCATGATCAGGGTGAGGATAGTGAGAGAAAAGGTCAAGGAGAGTGAGTGGGAATGTGAATTAAGACAGTCACATCAATTTTAAATTGCCAATAGTGTTGGCAAAACTTTTTTTTTTTTTTTTGCTTGTACAAAAGGTCTTTATTGGTGGGGGGAGGGAGGCTGCAGAGCAGCACACTGAGGAGGAGAGAAAAGAGGAGAGAAAAGAGGGGAGAGAGATAGGCAGAGAGTGGGGAAGAGAGTGGGGAAGAGAAGAGAGAGTAGAGAAGAGCGAGGGGGAAGAGGTACAAAAGAGAGAGAGCAGAGAAGAAAGGCAGAGAGAGGCGGGCAGTGTTGGCAAAGCTTAATGCTCAGAGGTACACTCTATAGGTTGATATCTCTTTTTTAATCTTTTCTATTACTAGATGAAACCGTATGGGATTTGAAATAACAATTTTAGTTAGTAATCTACAAACACAACAAAGTTGTTATTTCAAGAATTGCTATTTTTGATATATATATGAGACCAATTCTTGAGTCCTTACATTTCCCCCCCCAATTATCTCTCTGGTACCAGGAAAAATCTGAGATACTTTTTTTAAAGTTTTCTGTGTTTGTTGTTTGCTTTTTTAGCTGTGGAAGAAATCAGACATACATCCTGTCACTTAAATTACCTGAAGGCGGAAGACATATCTTTTTACAAATGAACTTAAAATGTACGAATCACAAAAAACCTTGCAGAATTTAGTAAATTTATAATGAATTTTAACCTTTTCTCTATCTTATTGGTCCATATAAAAAAATCAGGTGCAAGTTCCACACACCAGTGGTATTATGTTGCCTGTTCAGTGACAAATCCTTGTGCTGTTCTTTCTGTTATAGTAAAGAGAGATTTAATAAGTACCATTGATGATTAAGGAAAGGATAAAAGACGAGAGGACAGAAACCTGTGTTTGTTATTCTTATCTACAAACATACATATATGGGTTCTTTGTGAGGACTGAAGTGAATTGGAGTGGGTATTCATTAGATTTATTTGTAGGTGTCTGAAAATTTCTTAGTATATTGGGAGTTCTGCTTCAAATATGCCCTAGTGTTAGTGTGAATTGCCCAGAAAATTAAGGAAGCTCAGTCTGTAATTCTTTAATATTTCATAGCAAATGTCACTCTGCCCACACACCCTTGATGTTTGTTACAGACCTGGAAACATATGCTCCTGGGAGAATCATTTTCTTCCTGACACATAGCCTGTTCTGCTCCTCAGATAATACGCAGCTGCCGGTGGGTGAAAATATCAATGCAGTTTTAAGTATAAAATAACATCTTTAAATATTACTGTTTTAGGAAAAAAAACAAGCTAAATGGAAATGGCATTTTTATTTATCTGTGTAGGGCTCAATATCTGAGAAAGTGAATAATCTTTAACTGCAAAAATCTGCTGTTAAAAACAAGTAGATATTGATTGCTTTAGAAAGCATTTTGAAGGAAGAAGAAAGTATGATACAATTTATAACTATCAGTAGAAATTTACACTTTTTTGGAGATTTTATTTCTTCATTTTCTTTGATTCTTGGCTGTCCTTGATCATGAGCTTACATTTTAATTAGGAAAACAGGATCTTGAAAATATATGATGGGCAAAGTCTTAGGATAGCTTTGGATTTATTTTATATCATAACAGCTAAGACATCAGCTGAAAACATAAATATACCACCGGACCTTTTAATATTTAATGACATTTAATCTCTTTATCTCTACCTTGTCTCTAATTCTCTTGGTATTCCTAGTGGCAGTTGTTTAGTGCTCAATGATTGTTTGCACTGTGTACAGCAAAAAAGTTTTTGTAGCTTTGTAGGTAAGTTATCAATTCACCAACTCCATGAAATCCTGTCCAACTCGCCTGCAGAAGACTTGGCTACTTTCTTTTGTGTTTCCTAGGACTGCCCTTTATAAAGGCCATCACAGAACTTATAATATTTTATAATGCACTAGTAATTTCTTTATCTTTTTTAGCTCGTGTCTTCTTGAGTACTAACGTATTTCCAATTCTCCTTATAGAGATGGTGCTGAAGCCAGGAAGAAGCACATATTTGTTGACAAATTAGTATTTGTGCTATGAATAAACATGCAACTCTAGGAATTTCTTAGCAAATGCTGTTTGAATTGCCTTAATGACAGTACTCACCTTAGACAGATGAACAATTGTTTCTGTTTTGAAAACTCGGAGTACCTGTTGTGTACTATTTACAAATACATCTTAAATTCTCTTTTAGTCTTATTTCACTATAAGTCTTCATTTTCTATTAATGTTTTGAGGTCCTTGAGGGCAGTGTTTGTACATAATTTATGTATGCATTTCTTGAAACGCTTAAAGCTATACCTGGTATGTATAAGATAGCCAATATGTGTTTGTTGGAATTATTATAATGCACCCATTTGTAGAGAATATTTGGTACTACATTGGACTCTTGCTTCCCAAGAGCTGTTTTCTTTTTGAGCATCTGAACTGACTTTGGTTAATACACTAGTAAGACATTTTTGCAGACTTAGGTAAAAAGAATTCAGAAATCCCTTTTGAAATAGGATCCCAAACCTCCTTTATTTAGAAACTTGTGTATGGAGGGACAAGAAAGCTATCACTTTCTCTGGGAATGTAGGCAAAGTCAGTGGTGTCTATACTGAAAGGCACTAAGATCAAAGGCTGGTTGTTGAGCTATACCTGAAGTACCATAGTCATCCCTTTCTGGGTTTGGACTTCCCTTGGGGAAGCAACTCTGTAATGTGTTTCATCAGATGAGTGATTGAAAAAGACAGGTGAAAGTATGGCATTGCTTCCCTATTAAGTGTGGGAATTTTTTTATACTACTCTTAAATCTTTGAATCATTTATCTAGAAATTGAATATTGTGGAAGAAACACAAACACGGAAGCTGGTCCAGGATTTATAATCAGTTTCTACCATTTCCTCCCTACAAGAACTTGAGCAAGGTGACTCACCTGATGGTTTCAGTGTCTCTCTTGTCTAAATTAGAGAATGTTACCTACCTCTTTGGTGGTTTTGATTATCAAATGAGTCCATGTATATGCAGTACATATTATCTAATAAAATCTAATATATTTTTTGCCTTAATGCTAACTTCTTAATATTCAGTGGTGTAAATGATATAGAAGTCAGGATCATGAATACAGTCCAAAATTCCTATAAAACATAAACAGATTTAAGGATATATTAGCATATTTGGATATTGATTATGTACCACTCATCACACCCACAAACTGGAACAGTTGTACAAAAAATCTGTATGGCATTGGCAGTTAGTGACCCTCAGGGGTGGGGAACCTCAAGGAAAGTGGGAAATTCTTGTTAGGAAATGGAGGCAGTTATGCTTATCACATCTCAAGGGGATGCATGTGGGTAGAGAATAGCATGACTGACTGAATTTGGAATTCCTCCTGGTTTAATATTATGGACTAATATTCACAATGCCACAGTCTTTCTCCGAAAAACCTATCAGGGGAAATGAATTCTTTTCATAAATTGTAAAGACCAATTGTAATTGGTCTATGAAAATTATTTTATTAGTAATTAAAATTATATTTATTTATAATAATTACAATTAGAAATGCTATTTTATTTAGCCTTTCTATCCTTTCTAGTAATAAGGTAAAACAATGACCTAGGTTATTACTTTGCTATAATTGTCAAGGCTACTGGTTTTCCAATAAGTGTCCTCTATACTTTGTTAGTATTTCAGAAAAAGGAACTTTCTATATAGTAGGTTCTTCCTCGACTCCTTTGAGTGGATGGAGACTTATTATAAGGATGGAGAACTAAGCAAAGAATCCTAGCAATGTCAATATCAGGCTTTGTGGAGAAGTGAAACCTTATTTAGGTACCACAGAAATTCTAGTGTAAGACAGAACTCTTAGGCTAACATTTTGGATCTTCTATTCCCTGCCTTCTATATAACTGGTTCTGTTTTTTGCATTTTGCTTATGCCATTATATGCAGCCTATCTACAGACTACATCCAAGGGTAATAGAAGAAAATTTCAGTTTATGGAAGTTAAATAACTCTGATCTGCTTTTAAAGTCCAACCAGGGTCTTTTATAAATACTGTCTCTCTGGGGCAGGATGAATAGGAGTGAGTAGATTTTACAATATGCCAACACATGTGTCAAATTGAAAATTTGTTTTTGTTGCTAACCTAAAAACATATTCCTAAACTTTTTGTCTATTTTTATTTGTTTTAATGTATCCCTATGTAAGAAAAAAAACTTCCAGTGAGTGAAAATCCAGATTCATATAAAAGATAAATTAAGAAATTATTATTACAGCAGAAGGTAACCAGAAGACAAAATATAGTTTTGAACTTCAAAGAACTTAAATCTGATAGTCATGTAGAGAACAAGGGTGAATAATTAGTAATAAAAGCAAATATAAAATAAGAAGCATACTCAAAATACATCAAGTCTGACAATTACATTTACAGACTCATCCTAGGAAAAGTGCTATAGTCACCTTCAAATATTCCCCCTGGGAAGCTAAACACTGAAATGTCAGCTTCTAGTCCACCCTGTGAAGCAATTTTGGAACCTTTTTCTGGAATGACCATCTGAGCTATTGTATGAGGTCTGACAATCAAGTCCGTTGCACTGTCTTTCATCGACAGCACTGTACAAACAACTCAGTAAGGTTTCATAACTTTGGTATACCAATGTCTCAGGTGTGTGTGTGCTGATGCGTGGTGGTGTCTTGCTGAATGGCATTCGTTATTGTTGTGTGTTTTAGTGTGTCATATGACAACAGCTGTGATGATCATTTTAAATAAGATTTCCAAAATTGCTTAGGAGAGTGGACTAGACACTGGCATTGGTGCATAGCTTCCTAAGGGGAAGGAAGTACTAAGTACTAAGTACTTCCAAGGTCACCATAGTGATATTCACCAGTAAGGTATGTGGCATTTTTTTTCTAGGATGAGTTCACAAACTTAATTGTCAGACCTTGTATATTACCATGGGAATTGTAAAAAAAATCTCAGAAATTAAGGGAAGAAATACAAAGGATTTTCAGGGCAGTAAAACTACTTATTTATGTATATATCACTATAAATTTGCCCAACCTCTAGAATGTACATAGCAACAGTAAACCCCACTATAAATTATGGACTATGGGTGATAATGATGTGTCAGTGGATGTTTATCAATTGGAACAAACAATCTTCTATGCTGATAACAGGATAAAACTTTGCATATGGAGGGCAGAGGGCTATACGGGAAATGTCTGTACTATCAGCTTAATTTTGCTGTGAGCCCAAAACTTTTGTAAAATTAAAGTCTATTGAAACAAAACCACTAACAAACTCCTTCCAGAATGGGATTAGAAGGACAAGTAGAATGCTAGTAGGTAGAATGATGGGTCACAAATAAATAACAGTCTCTTCTGTACCTGTCCGTCGATAGGCATGATGGCAAAGCATGAACAAGTACCCTCTTGCCTGAAATATGGGATGCTTGTCATAAATTGTGAAGAGAAGAGGCTGGGACGGGGCAAGGAAACCGCAGCATGGAGTTGCCTTGATGAGTAAACAAAGTTATTTTTACTTAATTGAGAGAGTCATTGCTGGTTTTTGAGTGGGCAAGTTTCATGGTAGGTAGATTGCTTTGGATCAAGTGGGTAGAATTGAACAGAAAGAATAGATAGGAGATGCAAGAGGAATTTTTTTTTAAAGAAAGGTAGTTCTGTCTTACAAGAGAGAGAGCAGCAGGAAAGGAAAGAGGATAAAGAGGAAAGACAAAGTGCAGGTAAATGTGTAAGACATAGAAATTGAGAATTAAGATAAAGAAAGAGCCTGGATATCCCAGAGATATTTGTATTTATATTGTACTTCACAGTAAGTGACAACTGTATTTGGTTAACTAAGGAATGAATCCATGTTGTTCAGAGAAAGCGTTGTATTATACAGGTCTATCACAATATTTGTGTTTATGTCTATAAAACAGAGTCAATGATACTTTAAAAGGAAATTTTAGGGTTAATGGAGCTTCATATTGATACTGAGATTATCAAACAGCTTCAGACCCTAGTAAGTACTCATGATAAAAATCTCTGGTGTGATGAACATTATTATGATAATAAAGAATAGAAGGAGGAACTTTGTATTTTTCATCTCTATTGATTTAGAGGGAAGAAGTATTAGTTTTCCTTCATTAAACACTTCTATCTTAATGACAGAAATATGAGACTATCTATAGAAGTGAGTACCTTTCAGTGGGCTTCTGGGTCCTTTCCACAAATTGGATTTATTTTGGTAAGTAAGGAAGTAATTGGAAACTGACTAGACCGCCAGCATTGTTGTACCACAGTTTATTATGTACCAGGCTTTGTGATTTGCATATATCATTTCATTTAATTCACAAAATCCTGTACACGTGGTTCTATAAGAATCTTCATTTTACAGACAAGAAAATTTAGGATTAAAGAATTTAAATAACTTGTCTCCAAATTAAACAGCTGTAGGAGTTTCTGAATGACAGCTGCAGTGAGAATTGTAAGAGGCAAATGGATGAATACAAGAGATCATTAGGCATTAGCACTAAACAGCCTAGGTTATCTATTGGATATGAGATTGGGTAGATTTAGGGGCAGGAGTTATCTAGAATGGCTCTAAGATTTCTGGCTTGCAAATCACATATAGAGTTGTTGCATTCCCTGAGATAAAGAACATGTGAGGAATATATGTGGGAGATTCTGACTTTGAGCTTAGGCATGCTGTTTGAGATGACTGTGAGATACACTGGGAGAGAGATTTAACAGGCTGCTGATTATGAGGCTCTGGAGGCTGGGAAGACAGGAATGGATTGGAGAGAAAGCTTTTGGAGTCATTGGTTACAAATTAATCATTAAAGACATTGAGGAGGATTTAATATTGCCCCCAGGGCACATCTTGAGCAGAAGATAAGAGGGCTAGGTGTTACATCCAGGGGGAGCAGCTTTCCAGAGCAGGGCAGGGAAAGAAGTTTACAGAAAAGACTTGATAATAGTGTCCAGAAGTGAAAAATCCTCAGGGTACACATGCGTTCATTTTAGTCTTCAGTGATGTCATTTCTTTGTGCAAGAGCTATTACAGTATTCTGTCTCCTTTACATTTCTCCTTGTTCTTAACGTGCTGAAAGACACAGTTTGCATTTGCATGAAAAGAAGAGAAACAAAAAAGGTTTTATTTAAATTTCAGTGCATGTGGTCTGACAGACACAGACATTTATGTACATGTTTATAAAGTACAGGTAAGTTTTGATAGAAATAGTGATGAAATCTTCAAAATGACAAACATTTCTCACTTACATCATCCAGGGGCTCAAAACAAGGGGACGGAGGGCCTGTTATATTCATACCCTTATAGTTAGTGATAGTAATTTTGAAAGGTTTATGCAAATGTATACTTTGTTAAAATGTTGCTCAAATAGTCTTAAGTGAATTACTATAAAATGAAGCTATCATGGTTAAAAGAAATTTTTATTATGGAAGTTTATATTGTTTATATAATAAAACTACCAGAAAAGATACCTCTTAAGTAAGTCGTGTTTTCAGAGTCCATTTCATGATTATATAGTTGTGCTAATTGATTTGCTTTTTCATTTTTATAAGTACATATTGTAGCAAATATAGTGTATGACTTTGTTAACAGCAGTGTCTACAGACAAAAAGAACTCTCATGAAAATAACATTATAGTCATCTCTGATGAATTTAGTTAAGCTACATCAATTTGGAATGAAGTTCTTGGTTTTCTTTCAATTTTAATGTAAGTTGAGAATGTTTCTGAAGGCAGTTAGTAATCACAGGCATGTCCACAATTAGATTTTGAAGTTTTAAAGAACAAATTGTTTTGAAAAATAATGGCAGTATATTTAAATAAGTTGTTCAAAAAGTAGAGATGAAAGCACAAATTTGGGGTAAATTCTAGTTTAAAATCTGAAATAGAGACTGTTAAATACTTCTCAGCATCAGACCAAAATTAGCTTTAGTTTTCTTATTCAAACAAAAGAATAAAGCATAAGTATTTGGAGTTCTGCAAAGCTACGGGCCATGTAGAATCCATGGTTGACTTGATCTGTCTTCCTAGTACCAATAAATTTGGAGTACCCTTTTTATTACTGTTTCTTCAACTCTATGATTGATAAATTGACATATAAAATATTTCAAGACATCGCCAAATAGTCTTCCCAAAGACAGTCTTATGGAACTTCCAGTCTTGTACTTCTGCCTTGTTTCTGTCTATATTTTGTGTTGACAACAATGCAGGTGGTTTATTTTGCCTCTTTAGTCAATAAGTGGGGCCAGGGTACTTTTGAATTTTACTCGAATGCTTTATATAAAATAATTTTTAGAATTCAATAATACTTGAATTTTTTGCCCCTTTAGTAAATAAGTGAGGGCAAGGGTACTTGAATTTTACTAGAATGCTTTATGTCAAATAATTTTTAGAATTCAATAATCCTAATGCTTGGCTTAGGAATACATCATTTTTAGATTTAAATTTATAAGCAATGAAGAAATTACATGTCTCATAAAACCATTTTTTTCTTTTTCTTATGTATCTATCCATGTATCACTAATAATTTTTATAGGGGAGAATAGGCTGGCTATTTTCTACATTTTAAAATATGATTTTTTTATTTGTTATAGGTTTTATTGGGATTTAATAATGCTTATAATGATGGTTGGAAATCTGGTCATCATACCAGTTGGAATCACATTCTTTACAGAGCAAACAACAACACCATGGATTGTTTTCAATGTGGCATCAGATACAGTTTTCCTGTTGGACCTGATCATGAATTTTAGGACTGGGACTGTCAATGAAGATAGTTCTGAAATCATCCTGGACCCTAAAGTGATCAAGATGAATTACTTAAAAAGCTGGTTTGTGGTTGACTTCATCTCATCCATCCCAGTGGATTATATCTTTCTTATTGTAGAAAAAGGAATGGATTCAGAAGTTTACAAGACAGCCAGGGCACTTCGAATTGTGAGGTTTACAAAAATTCTCAGTCTCTTGCGATTATTACGACTTTCAAGGTTGATTAGATACATACATCAGTGGGAAGAGGTAAGACATATCTTTTTCTTGTTTAAAGCCACTGTAGCATGAGATTGTTAATTATGACTGTTTTCAAATGAACACCTGTGCTATGTGTAATGAGTTTTTTTAAATTTAAGTAGAATAACTTATTTAACTCCTCTTTTTGATGAATGTTATGCTCATATATTAAAAGATATGGTCAAATACTGGATTTGAATCAACTAAAAAAACTAGTGATTATGAAATAATTATTTTATGCTAATTTTTTAACAGATCCACTTTAATCAATAATTTTTTATCCTAATCGATGTGACCTTTCCCTCATCATGGGGGTTCTTATTAGGTAAAGTGAATACATCATGTCTCTTTGACCAGACTTGGATTTCTAATCTAGTGTAACATTTGTTCTCTAAGATAGTGTGGTGTATGTTTCCTCTAATATAGAAATTTTATAGTTTGGGTAAAATAGTGTCTGTATATTTCCAAGTTGTACACCTAAAGAGTTTGATTTCAGCATATTAATTTTGCTCATTATAGTTTCCATGTAGAAACCATGCTTTGCCTATGGTTATTATAGCTTCTCCCCAGTAGTTTATTTCATAATACTGAAAAATAGCATACCCGGGAGAGAAATGAGCACACAGAAAACATAAATAGTGCAGTGAGTAAATGGAGTGAGTCTAGCCAGTCAGGCCCATATTTGGCGGAATAAGGCATCTCTTATTCTGATGCCCCGGGTCGAACTAAAAGGACTCAGCCAACTGAGTTTCTAAAGATCTGAGTCAAGTGTACCATCATCAGGCAAAGGAGGTTATGGCCCTGATTCCAAAGTCTGCATGTTAACCTTTTTTGTCTTTCTTTTCTCCTAAGTCTACCTTTTGTGTTACTCATAACCCAAATTTTATTGTCTGCACGAAGATGAGAGTCTAGAAGGCCTCTAGAGTGGCCAGCACTGGGGAAAGCAGCAGTGTACTGGCTTCTTTCTTTACTCCCTACAGAAACGCTTGTTAGTGTTTTTGAGCTAAATTATGCTTTTAAAGCAGTCCTAAAACAGGGCTTGTGTTTGCTTTCTGTGAGGCTGTAGCAATGTTTTTGTATGTGTTTGTCAATGACATTCTGGTTCACAGGATTTCAGGAAATGACATGCAATAATAAAACACTGCATAATATACTGATGGAATAAAAATGGATCCTTCTTAAAATATGGGTATGGAATATGCTTAAAATCAAATGAAGCACATTTGAGAAATTGGATTCATCTTGTAATCGTTCTATATATAATACATTCCTTCTAAAATGGAATAAATGTTCAGGTCTCAAAGCTTTTTTACAATAATTTGAGATTAATGCCCAACCATGATGATTCTTGATAGTAGTCGCTAATATTTATTGAGGGCTTATTATATGTCAAGTAATTTATTTGATTTTTTCCAATGGATTAGCTCACTAATCTTCCTAACAACCCCAGGATGTAGACACAATTACTGTCCTCATCGTACAGATGAGGAGTAAGGTAAGGTAATTTGCCTAGAAGCACAGAACTAGTAAGAGGTGGAGCTGGTATTCTAACCTGGGCAGTCTGACTTGGTAACTGGTGCTCTTAACTGCAAGACTATATGGTTCTTACTATAGCATGTATGCTTTTAATTATAAACATCTCATCATTCCACTCTTTTATAGATATTTAAGAAACTATACAGGACTTTTCTTAAGTAAAGTGTCATCATGCAGCATGACAGAATTAGATAATTACCTCTTAAAACAAGGCCACAAAAACTATTTTAAATAAATAGCCTATGAGAGAAAAACCACTGATATAAATATCCAGTCAATTAAAAATACAGTAGGCAATGTGACTATTTTTGATGTCATGTAGTTTTAACCCAGTTACTCTAGAGAATGGCAGCAGGATGAACAGATGGCATCTGATCAGATAAAATGGCAGGCCATGTGGTTATAGGAGAGGACACTCCTTATCACTGATGTCCTCTGGCTCCTGGCAGTAGTGGCAGGCACCTAGCTCTGTGTAACATGATGGCGTTTTAAAGATGCCATGATATAATTCAGGAGCCTTGGCTTGCTGCCATCAGCATTGTGAAAGGCAATTTAATAGGCACTCGCAGGCATTTGGTAACCAGACACGTTCAGACCAGACTTGTGAGTTGGCAAGACCTTCCTTATAAATAAATGACCTTGGTAATAAAGGAATCACAAGCTCATTTAGGTGAAGAATGTTTTCTTGATTACATGATACACCCATATTATATCCTGTAGCATGGAATTTAATGCCTGTTAGTAATACTCTTAAGTAGGGAAGAAACACACAAGTCAAAATCCAGATTTTGATACAAATTCATCATTCTATCACCTACTTGATTTTAACGCTGGTCACAGAGAAAGTTGAATGGTTCCCAAACTGGCACTTCTCTACCTGATTTTTATAAATGCCACCAGGATGTGTTTACAGGTGGAAACACAACACATCAGTCAGAAGCAGCTCTGTGAGCTTTTGAAATAAGAACGCAGAGGAAGATGTGCATTCCCTCACCCACATGTCTTTGGTTCTGAGTGTTTTAGTACCAAGCTGGTTAATGCTAAATTCAGAAAATTTGGGGAAGTAATGTGTGAAGTCTGGAAGCTGCCACTGTTCTAAATGAATCATTCCTGAGGGAAACGGCTGCCTTCTATAGGAAACTGCTTCCATCTTCAACAATACATTTTTTTTTCCCATACTGAATTAGTTCAACTGAAAAACAAGAAGCAGCCCTGAAGACAGATGTATTAGTGAAATATTATGAATGAGATACAGAAACGTTAAAGTTTAGCCCCTAAGTTACTATCATTACTGAAGTGGAATTAGTGGCGAGGACAGGAGGAAATAGCTGATTTGGGCAAGTGGTTTAAGAAGCACATGGCAGCCAATGATAAGATCAATGACTTTAAGATGCAAAAATAGAGCTCTCTGACACTCTACTGAAACTTTCATATATAGTCAGGTGACGTAAACAATATGAGGCTTTTGTTAAATCATTCCAGAAAACCTACTCTCTTATACTCTCTAGAAAACCGTGGTGAATCTTTCCCATTCTTGTATTCATCTTAAAAAAAAATTCTTTTATTTCTGCATTGTTGTTATTATTGTTGTATTTCAAGCAAAGACAGTGATCCCAGCCAGATTGCTATTTCATAACCTATCACAAGGGGAACCAATTCTGTCTGATCCTCCTAAAAGAGACATACGGTGAGGAAATCCCTGGAAATTAAATGGACTATGTGACAATCACAAGCCACTGAAGAGATAAAGGGTAGATTAAGAGCTCAGTGACTAGGGGATTATCCAGTGTGTAAAGGTGAAGAGTTCCTTTACAGCTGCTTCTCTCAGTCGTTTTATCAAAGGGAGATGACCTTTGAAATTTTTAGAGATTTAGGAAATAGTAATTGAAAAGAGAAACACTCTGTAATGATTATCTATTTGTAGGACAGATAATACATAAATTCTTCAAGGCCAATGCAAAATAATGTAGGAAATACATGATTTTATAATAACTATGGAATGTATCTTAGAATATATAACCATAACGTTCTATTTTTTCAGTCCTCAAGTTATACCTCCCTTGAGTAGATTGTGGACAGATCCTGATTCACTAGATGCTTTTCAATAGGAAAGAGGGCTTGTGATTTGGATCTCTTTATATGTCTATAGCAATTAAAAGTGGATAATACATGTATGTCTTGAACATTGCCATATACATGTAGAAACAAATATTAGATTTTTATATTGGCCTAGAGATAGTTGTATATGTAAGTTGTGTTTAACGGCAGAGCGTTAATAAGGAAATTTATTCCGTAGGGAGCTAATGTAGACCACAGTTTCTGTCTCTGGTTAATTTTAGCATTCAAATTGGTTTAGAGTAGAAACTAACTCTTTGCTATAAATTCCCTATCTATAATTATAAAATACATATTCTATCTACTTTCATGTAAAAAAAACCACAGAATTTTAAGACTTGCCATAAGCAAACAGCAGTGTTTTCCTAAACCTGTCCCGAACTAGAACGTAAAGAGGCTCCCTATTGCCTATCACATCAAATCTGTGTTTCTTTGCTGTGCCTTCAAGGCTCTCTAGCACACTGTCCCCTACCCCGCCTCACCATTGTCACTTCGTATTTGCACCCAGCAACTCTACAATTCTTTTTCTGGCCTTTTTGTTTGTTTTATAATGCTTCTTGGGGAGAATAATTCTTTCTGCTTGTATAATTTTGCTTGTGCTATACCTCAGATTTAGAAAGTTTTTCTTTTTGTTATCCTTCCTTTAAAGATCAGACTCAAACTCGTCTCTGGAAAGCATTTTACACTGATGTACACTACTGTAATAGTCAATACCTTTACACTGAAAAATTCTGCTGTCTCTGCCGCATCTGTTTATGACTGCATCCAGTTGTTCATGGTTACTAATGCTTAATTTAAAGCATTTTCCTTTCCTTCTGCTGGATACAGACATATATAGGTAAGCGTCAGTGTCAACTTCTGCCCTTGAATCTTCTTGCATACTAGTAAACACAACAAGCATGGCTACCCACTAAATGCATGACAATCTTCCATCTTCTCAACCCATTAAATAATTGTAAGGGAATATTTATTCTTCATGTCCTAGCATTTACTTAGTAGTCTCTATCTGTAGATGCTGCAAATAAGAATACAAGGCAGATGCCAGTTTTGTAGGAAAAGCAGACATGTGAGCAAGTAATCACAGATAGTATGGTAAGTAGTGGCAGAAAGAGGGGAGTGAACAACACAGTGGCTTCAATATGAGAAGAGGCCTTCAGAGGTACTTGAACTGAATTGTGAAAATGGAATCTGGATTACCTAACGGAACAAATGGGCCACGTAGAGGGGTGCCTTCTAGTAAGACAGGAAGTACAAATAGTCTCTCACCATTGCTGTGCTTCTCCAGGGTGAGTTTGGAGATGTGAACTGAAATTGGTACTAATGATGGGCTTATCCAGGAGGCTGCAGCTGAGGCATTGTTAGGTAAAGGTTTATTTCTCAGAGTGCTGTAGTGAAAGGCAGTGGAGGCCGTGGTGGATCCACCAGCTAAGAGAGAGGTCAAAGAGCATTTTACTTTTTTTAAGATAGTGAAGAAGAGCTTTATCTTTGTCAAGTACTCTTGTTTGAAAATGTTTGTATCCATTAATAAAATATAATAAAGCTTTTTTCCCAAGTCGATTTTGTAATGTTTTACAATTTAAATATTAATCATATTGGAGAATTTGATTCTTCTGGTGATCTGGAATGGATCAAATACGAGGATTTAATATATGTGGATATTTGTTCTGTGTTTTAATTTTTTATTTAATCTAGGGAAAAACACATAAAGTGGCTTATTTATTGTAACTACAGACAGTTGAACAATTGTGAAGCTCAAATGAAATGAGGTAGATGGACATTATTTGTAATATTTAAATTGATAAATATGTGTAGTGTTCATGGTGACATTTTTACAGAGTAGCACCTCTGCTAACACCAGTATTCCTGTACATGTTTTCTGCAGGCAAATTTTGCTTCTGCTAAAGACCGCTAGGTGTCCTCTATGGAATGAATTACATCGGGGTTCTATGTCCTAAAATGCCGAACTGGTTTCTTTGAAATTTTTCATTGACACTCTCTTAGAATCACCTCATTGCTTGGCTAATCTATTTCTTGAAAAAACAGATGACTATGGATATTTATAAACACTCTGTGTAAAAACTATCTACAAGTCTCTGATTAAACCAAGAGTTTTAAGTTCCTTCTCTCAAGAATTATTAGTACTCTGAATCTTTTTCAGTATTTTACTTTGTAATTTTGAATGTGATGTTTTAAAAGATACTCTGAAGTCTTAACATGCAACGTGATGAAACCTATTTGGTTATGAAATTAACTTAAACAATTAAGAAAAGACTAATGAGATCTGTGTGGGAGTCCACACTTGTGTATGGATATTTTATTACTGTTCTCTGGTCGGGGGTCTGCAATACCTCAGCATAATTCAAATGCTTTTGACGTGAAAATCCTAGTATAATGACACAATATAAGAATCAATTTAAATGCTCAGGCCTCTTAATTTAAGATTAAAATATTTAGCTTTCTTAATGCTCTGTTTTTGGCTCAGTCTATGTTATTTTGCAGGTTTTTCTATAATTCCATAGCTTTGTATTGTGCCCCATTGCCTCAGTGTCCGAAAGACTGAGTGACCTTCCTGCGAAGATAATCTCATGAGTTCCTTGAGCCCAGTAGTTTCGTTTTCTCTTATTTCTCCTCATTTTTCCTGTTGTTCAAGCTAGAGATCTAAAAGGTATTCTTGGCTTCTCCTTCTTTTTCAATCTTCCCAGCTGGCAATAACTAAATTCTGTTGATTATACTTAGTGTAGTTTGAATTCAATCTCTTCACTCAGTGCTCTTCTCACCATCCTAGTACCAGCCAACTGCAATTGTCTGGATTTTTATAATGGATATATAACTATATTTTAAAATTCACCCTTGTATACCTTCCCAAGGATTCAAAAATGGTATTTTTTGAAGAGTAACTATTATTATATTGTCTGCCTACTGCAAACATTTCTAAAACTTTTCATTACCATTTGGATAAAATCCAATACTCAAGGCCTTTTGAAATATGATTCTGGCCACATTGTCTTCCTTCAGCTTTAGAACTCCTGCTCATTATTCTTAATGCTGAAACTTTGTAGTTTGTCAAATACACCATTTGAAATCCCTTATGTATGTTGTTCCTTTTACTTAAAACTGTTCCTTTCACCAACCCCAACTATGGCACCACATTTAACTTTTATGTTTTTTTCTTTGGGATTCATTGAGGGTACAAACAATTAGGTGACACTGATTGCATTTGTTAGATAAAGTCCCTCTTATACTTGTGTCCCACCCCCAAGAGGTGTGCCCTACACCGTGATCCTCCATTGCCCTCCCTCTTCCTCTCTCCCACTTGCTCATTCCCCTAATCCCCCTTGTATTAGCTCATCTACTGCTTTCATATTAGTATTGAGTACATTGGATTCTTGCTTCTCCATTCTTGTAATGCTTTACTAAGAATTTATGCCACCTTTTTTTTTTTTTTTTGAGATGGAGCCTCAAGCTATCTCCCTGGGTAAAGTGCCATGGCATCACAGCTCATAGCAACCTCCAACTCCTGGGCTCAAGCGAGTCTACTGCCTCCGCCTCCCAAGTAGCTGGGACCACAGGTGCCCACCACAACGCCCGGCCGTTTTTTGGTTGCAGCCATCATTGCTGTTTGGTGGGCCTGGGCTGGGGATTCAAACCCACCACCTTAGGTGTACATGGCTGGCACCTTAGCCGATTGAGCCACAGGTGCCGAGCCAAATGTATGCCACCTTTATTCAGGTTAATATAAAAGGTGTAAAATCTCCATCTTTTTTAGTGGCTGAAAAATATTCCATGGTACATATATACTACAGCTTGTTAATCCATTCCTGGGTTGGTGGGCATTTAGACTGTTTCCACATTTTGGTGATTGTAATTGAGGTGCGATAAACAGTCTAGTGCAGATGTCCTTATGATGAAATGATTTTTTTTCTTCTGGGTAGATGCCTAGTAATGGGATTGCAGGATCGAATGGAAGGTCTAGTTTGAGTTCCTTGAGGATTCTCCATACTTCCTTCCAAAAAGGTTGTGCTAGTTTCCAGTCCCACCAGCAGTGTTCTTTTTTCTCCACATCCACGCCAGCATCTGCAGCTTTGAGACTTTGTGATGTGGGCCATTCTCACTGGGGTTAGGTGATATCTCAGTGTAGTTTTGATTTGTTTTTCTCTGATGATAATGATAATTTTCTGCCCTACCCCTATAGAATGTGAGGCTAAAATGAGATATGACTATTGAACATACTTTGAAACTGAAAAAGTTATGGAAATGTGAGTTATAATTATTACAAATGTTCCTAATAATTTAAAGTGTGGAAAGCTCAAAAGAGAGCTCAAATGTTGATTCTTTATTGTGCCTATGCTTACTGCCCTTTCAATATCGGAAGCATTATAAATGCTATTACGCATTTATTTTGCCCAGAATATACCAAGTGGAAAATTGAAGCAGCAAATGAATCAGGCTAATTTAGTACAAAATATATTTAGTCTTACATTTATCCAAAGTTTCTGAATAGATGTCTTAGTTTTCCCATTCATTGTGTGCAGACATAATACATATTATATATACAGCTATTTTGGACTCACTATGTATATTAGAGTGAAAGTTGATAATGCCATTGATTGATGAATATTGCAGACACAATTTGTCATGTACTTCTGGTTTAAACTTGAAGTTTGCTTCAATCGCTGGAGTATTTAATAATAAAAGTGTGCTATTTTATTGTCCCAGTAATTATCTCAACTGAACAGGTCACTTTAGTCTTAACCCCATGCACCTGTCTAGTAACAAGAAGGTTGTGATGAGACATGATGTACATTGGAAAATGGTACAGAGGCTTCTAAGGGTATGTTGTTGTTATGAATAATGAAGTGAAGTTAAACTCATATGAGAGAAATGTTAAATATATTTCTCTAATAGCAAAGGGGAAATTTATCTTTTTGTCTGTCAGTTTCTAACTAATCAATCTTTTACTTTAATCTGATATGTTAACACTGTTTTTATTAATTTGGAAGACTTTAGAAAACAAGATTATGCTTGCAATTTCAGCATAGTTGATTCAAATTTAATTAAGCAAAGCATAATAATTGAAATATACCAGCAATTGTCACATAAAGTCAGTTTTATGGGTCATTGTAAGTATGTCATAAAAGCTCAAGAATAAATAAAATTAGAAACTTTCAATTACACTGAGTAAAGACTGAGAAAGACCAACTTCTGTTTCTGTCTTGCTGATGTGTGCACTTTAGATTTTGTATTAGAAGAGTCGTGCCTTAGTGTGAAAAGGAAATACATTTGGTTAGTTACATAATCATGGTGGCTATTTTGAGTTACTCCGCCATTTAGGCCATTTTTTTTTAAGGCAGACAAATTCTTTTTCTTATTACATCTTAAAGTGAAAGTAGACATTGAATAAGGATTCTGAAGATTAGTCTCAGGGCTCTGGATAATTTAAAGCAGTTGTGAAGTAAGGGAAGAATAGCTATTTTGAGATAACGCTGTCTAAGTCAGGAGTGGTGGAATCAGAAAGGGTTTCCGACGGAGAGTGGTCATGGGGAGAATATTTATGATAACGTGTTTATTATTTCAATTTGCTGCTTCTGTTATGGAGCTATGAGATGGGTGAACATAGAAAACAAAGGGAATTCAGAACTCTGAGGCAAGTGTCAAGAGGACCTCATGCAAGTCCTTTCTAGAAGCTTTTCCCTCATTTTTAAAATATGAATGATAGCTTCTACTTGGTTGCTTTGGTTGTTTTAATACTCGAAGTGAAAATTCATACAAAGGTGTCTTGTGAACTCTAAAATGTGAAGTTCGAAGAGTATATTAATATAAGATATAATTAACCTGTCAAGTTAATTCATTGATTCTTTTAAAGAATCTATGAAAGAATGAAATTTCCTCCTTCTTTAAAATACTGTATCATCCAGGAGAATAAAATGTAGACTTTGGATTGTGGTAGTGTGTGCTTTGAAATTTACAATCCAGAGGCTAAACTACCTAGGCTACCTAACAGGAATGCTTAGGGGAGCACCTAAATTTGTGGCTGTGACGTTTTCTTAGTGTAGGAAGCAATTTTCTACTTCGTGAACATTTTTATCTCCTGATACTAAGGCGAAGGATAAATATTCAAAACAACTTTTTGCAATTGACTGGCAATAAATTGCAAGCATTTAAGTTAATAGGTTTTAGTAATACTGAACAATTTAAAATATTTCCATTTTTACATCATCTGAAATTCAGAGAAATGTAATCCACTGCTTGATTAGGTAATCCTTAATTTATCAGACGATTACTTCTCTTTCTTTTCATGGAATGCATTTCTTATGCAAGTGAAACAATTTTGTAATAACAATGAGTACCAAGGAATAATAACAAAATGTGTCGGGAAAGAGTTATTGAAGAACTTCTAGATTTGTAGTAGTTTATTTTATTTTATTTATTTATTTACTTACTTTTGTAACGGAGTCTCCCTCTGTAGCCCTGAGTAGAGTGCTGTGGCATCATAGCTCACAGCAACCTCAAACTCTTAGGCATCTCAGCCTCCTAAGTACCTGGAACTACAGGTGCTTGCCACAATGCCTGTCTAGTTTTTCTATTTTTAGTAGAGACAGGATTAGAGTCTCACTCTTACTCAGGCTGGTCTCCCACTCCTAAGGTCAAGCGATCCACTCACCTCCACCTTCCAGAGTGCCATGATTACAGGCGTGAGCCACTTGCACCCAGTTGATTTGTAAAATTTTAGGCTGACATAAGTTACTGACTTTAGAAGAACATTAGGACATGCATGGCTTCTTAAGCTTCTGGGTGACTCAATGACTAGTTTTTTGCTCTCTGACATTTCTTGATCATTATAACATTAATGACTGAAATTTCACCATTGGGAAATAATTTTTATTTTATGTTTCAAGTCTTTCTCATCTTTAAGAGTATCCTACAAAACTTCAAATATACTTTAAGCTATTACTAGATGACATATTAGCAGGCTATTGGTGAACAGTTAGCTTAGAGTAATTCTTTATACAAGAGGATAAGTAGCATTGGGCATGTTTAAAACTCAGACATAAGCATTGTAAAAAGTATCAGTGCAACCAGTGCAACAGAAACATTTGTAGCCCTTTAATATTTTGAGATTAAAAGATAAAGTAAATGCTATAGCAATTCTAATAAATGTGAAAAATAAAGAAAAATAATATCCAAAGGCCAATATAAGCATGCTGGATATTATTCAGAAAAACGAATTTCATTTTTGTGACTTCCTTAGAGTCAATAAAATAAAATTTATCCAGGGCAGTGCCTGCGGGGCTCAAAAGGGTAGGGCACCGGCCCCATATGCTGGAGGTGGCGGGTTCAAACTCAGCCCTGGCTAAAGAACTGCCAAAAAAAAAAAAAAGAGGATAAGTGCATGAATATGGGTGTCACAAATGAGCAAGTGAGAGAATGTGCACTTTTCTGAGAAGGAGTTTCTCCTGGGATGTGGGAAGTTTAGACTGACTGTCAGACAAGATAGAAGGGCACCAGCAAGCAAGAAAACATTTTTATTTCACAGTTTTGCTGAAACCTTTTACTGCTGCCACATTACTAGTATTTGCCTAATGTCAAAGAGGAAAGTTTCACTGTTTCTAAGTGTTAGTGGGAATTTTACCAACTAAATCCTCCATGCTTCTTCTCATTTATGTGAATCACTGTTTCAGATGTTCCAAAAATTTCCAATAGCTTGAAATTAGAAGATGACTCTCTGGCTTCAGATGAAAAAGAAAATTATTTCAGTGAGCACAGGTTGCAGCCAAATGCTAGTGTTAAAAAGTTCTGTTTAGTACCACATTTCTTACATGTATGCCTTGATGTGACCAGTTAAATGTCGTGTATGTAATGATTAATATATATCAGCTATACAAAATGAAAATAAGAGACAACATAGTCAGATACCCTTTTGACTCCATATGTGCAAATAGTATTATCAAATACTCTATCCAAATACAAAGGTGAATAATAAAAACCCACTGCTAAAAGGAATTTTGCATGTTAGTGGAGGAACTAGAAAAGGAAACTGATAATTTAACAGATACTTTGAATTTCTATTATGAATTGTTGAATGGAAGATTTCGAGCATGATTCTTAACCTACATCTCGGCTCAGTTGGCAGACCTCCGCAATTATTCATAAAGGCTGCTCAGAGAGCGGGAGTGGGAGGAGAGGCGTTTCGGCCTTATGATTACCACCCTTTGATTAGTCAGGATTATGATATACCATCCTTAAACAAAATGTGAGATTTAGTGAGCTTTACAATCAGAAAAATAATATTATTTAAAAGAGTATTAATTAATTAATTTATGTTTGGGACAGACTCTTACTTTGTTGCCCCTTAGTAGAGTGCGGTAGTGTCATAGCTCACAGCAACCTCAAACTCCAGGGCTCAAGTGATTCTCTTGTCTCAGCCTCCCTAGTAGCTGGGACTACAGGCACCCACTACAACACCTGGCTATTTTTAGTGACAAGGTGTCACTCTGGCTCAAGCTGGTCTCTAACCTGTGAGCTCAGGCAAACCACCCGCCTTAACCTCCCAAATGCTGGGGTTATAGGCATGAGCCCCCACACCCAGCCAAAAAATAATATTGTTTTGAGATTGCAAAATGACTTCCTCACTCTAGGATATGATACATTCATTTGATTTAAATCATAAAATTTTATGAAATATCCATAAAAGTTGATTTTTTTTAAGGAGGAAGGAATACTCCTCCTTAAAAAAAGGAAGGAATATATTTTAATTTTATAGACAGTCTTATTAACTTAAATAATTCAGCAAAAAATGAAACTAATTTCTCTCTTTCTCTCTCTTTCTTATGGATGGATGCTCTTGCAGGAGACTCCTAACCAGAAAATGTGGTGTCACATTTACTAAATGACCAATCAGGAATATGTCATAGATGTCAAGAAACTGAGCTGCATTTAGGGACCTGAGTGACCAACAGGAAATCAGTTATTGGGTAGTTACGAAACACTGTCCCATCCTAAATATTCCATTTGTCTCCACCTTTTCTACATGAGTAGATTATTCATTTTCCTTTTGCTGCCCAGCTTCTATTCTCGCATGGAGTCACTTCTGACAACCTAACAGCTGTGGCTGCTGAGGCTACTGCTGAAGCTATGCCCAGAGAATCCACGTGCTGATGGATTCCACCTGCAGAACTAACGTATTCCTTCCTCCAAATCTGTTGTAAAATGTCTCTTCAATAGTAGAGCTGTTTAGTTTTGTTGTTTTTATTGTAGCTGTTGCCACTTTTGTTTTTGGGAGAAGCAGCAGGCGATGAAATTGTCCAGAAGCTCAGGTTAAATAACAATACCTGTTTTCTAAGAAGTGAGAGGCCAGCACACCCCAGCTCTCATTAGCACCCTGTAGAAATCAATTATGTTCCCTGTGTTCTGAGAAAGCAAGTTTTTGCCAACACTATGAGTTCCTTTTGTCACTTCTACCTTCGTGGAAGTGGAATTTTTCCCCCAGACCTTCTCCTCTGTCACATTTCCCATTAGAAGGTTTGCTAAGAAAGAGTGTCAGCCTAATATCTCTTAGTTATTTTTTTTTTATAATGGTGAGGAAATAAATACAGAGTACGTCAAGTGTCATCATACACAGGGAAAATGGACAATGCAGCTAAATGTACCTTTATTACAAAATGTTCATTACAAAATTTTATAAAATATTTCCAAAATATTCCTTACATGTTGGCTGTCTCTTTCTACATACATATGAAGTTTTCTCTGCCACGCATGTGCCAACATATCTGCTGTCGTGCATTTTTTCCCTATGTGTGGAGACTTTTGGCACATCCTGTGGAATCCCCTTACCAGGACACATGCACGCATGCGTGGGCGCACATAGGGTCAAGGAAGTCGTCTTTCAGGGCCTAAATTACTAATAGCATATATTCCCATTGTTCCATGAACTGAAGGATAGAGTATTGAGGATGAACAACTAGTGTGGTTCATCCCTTGGTTGGAGAACTATCAATTTTATCTTTTCATTAATTAGCATATCATTTTATTTCTGCCTTCCAATACAGAAAAAATAAAACCTGTAACATTTGTATGAAAAAAAAAGCAATTAAGGAGATGACTAAATTCAAGATAGAGCACTTCCAAATTGGCAAGATATCTTACTCAACTTGAGAGACCAAACACATCAGATTAATTATTTTCTTTTGTACCCAGTAAAATCTCTGGGTGATTATTTATTTTGTTCAGTTTTTCTTTTTTTTGACAGAGCAGTAAATGCTTCAGGTTAAAAAATTCAACTATAATGTTTTACAGTTTTACAGTAGTTGTTACAGAAACATTTTCTCCCATATTATACTATTAAAATTTTCCTAAAGGAAAAAAAATTAGTTCCATTTTTCCAAATAAACAATCAATATAGTTTTCTCACAGCTAAGTTAGCAGATAATGTTATTTTTACAAACTTCAGGCTGCAAAATAAAAATCAAGATGTCATAGAATTTGAGGGAAGGTTTCCCTGGAGTGTTTTTCCCTTGCTCTAAGAATTTTTAGAAAGCTTGATCCACATTCCCCAAGGTGTGGTCTGTAAGCTATTAATTATTTCCTGGAGATAAATTTTCTTTTTCAGTGAAACCTGCTATGATACAGGTTAAAATATCTTAGTAGCTTCTCATAGCAAAGGCAGATGAATACATGAGTATGGTGGAATTCCAATTGTTCCATGAACTGAAGGATGGAGTATGAGGATGAACAACTAGTGTGATTCACCCCTTGGTTGAAGAACCATCAATTTTATCTTTTCATTAATTATATAATAAAAAGTTAGGGGCTAGGGGCCCTGCTTCTTGTCACCTCATACCTGGATACAGATTGACTAATCTGCTACCATCAGGACAATTGCCAGTTATTTTGATGGGGAGATTATGTCCGAAGGGTTTTGTTGGCCCATTCAATGATCTGTCTCAGAAGTGATATAGGTAGCTTCTTAGAACTTTTTTGCCAAAGTATCACACAGCCTTACCCCACCACGAGAAAGTCAGGAACAAATCTACCAGGTAGCCCAGATAACTGGGAGACAGAGAACTGAAGCTGTTTTCTTAACAGCATGACTTTAGTAGTAGTGTTAACTGAGAGATAGAGATAGGGTGTGTCCAAATAGATGACTAAGGTGACCTTGTGCTAACTTTTATTGAACTTGTATCTATACAAAATAAACTCACAGACTAGCTTGATCTGTTTGTTTTCCTCTCATAGAAGGTCTCAGGTAACCTAGCTAGATAATATGGTCAAGGTCATGATGGAGGAAATGTGCTGTGTTTTTTCACAATACTGTCACAGTGTTAGTCACTTAGCCATTAACTAATCCTTTCTTGTTCATATTGAATAAATATGTACAGTATTCATACTATGTCTATAGATTACCACAGTACACAAAGAATACCTTCTGTTCTTACATGGACTACGAGTTTAGTAATATGAGCTGCTTTTGGAGGCTAGGAAAACTCTGCCAGAAAGTGATATCTTATAAAAGAGTCTCTTAAATGAGACTTATAAAATGAGTATGACTTATAGGAAAAGCAAAAGAAAGACATAGTAGCCAAGGAAATGTTTCTGAGGTAAAAATACAAATAAGAATACTTTCAAAAAACTTAAGTCCAGTCTTGGCGCCCATAGCACAGTGATTACGGTGCCAGCCACATACACCAAGGGTGGCAGGTTTGAACCCAGCCTGGGACAGCTAGACAACAATGATAACTACAACTACAAAAATGGCTGGGCACTGTGGTGGGCACCTGTAGTCCCAGCTACTTGGGAGGCTGAGACAAGAGAATCCCTGAAACCCAAGACTTTGAGGCTGCTTAGAGCTATGACCACGGCACTCTACTGAGGATGACATAGTGAAACTCTGTCTCAAAAACAACAACAATAATAACAAACCTTATGTCCATATAGCTTAGGTATTCAGAGGTAAGGTTAGAAAGAGGTTGGCATTTTGAAAGTCCCATTGTAGAGTATAGACTTTGTCCTGAGTACAATTAACAACCTTATAAAGGTTTTAGGCAACACCATGATATATTTAACAATCATGTAGCATTTACTGTGGAGCCACATGGTCTTCTAAGCACTTAAAAATTAATAAAAATGTTAAGCAAGCCCATAATGAATTTGTGAGGTAGGTAGTATCATAATCACTATAAAAGAGGAAGAATTCAGGCACAGAGAGATTAACAATTCTCCAAAATTGCACAGCTAGCAAATAACAATGCCAGGATTTAAATTAATACTACATGATCCGAATCTTAACAAACAGGTTTTTCTTCCTCTCTGCTTAAAGCAGACTAAAAAAGCATACACAGAGTTTGGAAAAGAGGCAGGGGGACCCCCATTCAGGGGGATGTGCTGTAATTTTGACAAGAGAGGAAGTGTTAGGGTATCAGTGGTGGGTCATGCTACAGTGGAGGGTGGGTGATCTTCCCAGCCTGACAGAAGTGGTGAAGGTACCGTTACCCTGGGTGACTCCCTCCATCAGAGCTGCCTCGTGGGCATATCAATTATAAACGTAATCTTTATTTTCCTTAGTTTCTTGTAAGTGAATTCAACCTTAATAGGAATTTAAATCACTCCATTAATGGAAGTAGCAATTTCCAGGCTTCAAAACATTAGATTTAATACGAGTTGAACAATTTATTAATTGTGGATGAATATTTGCATAATTCAATTTTCTAACTTTCACACTAAAAAGAATTACAGTGCTTGAGTTTCAGATCTCTGTTCAAATAGAGCACAAGTGCTCTGAATATATGATATAATCAGAATTATTTCTTTTACAAGGAAAACTTATTGTAAATGAAATCTTGAGAGCACATGAAATGAAAGCATTATATACCAGATTTTAAGTGTGGCTCACAATGTATCTATTTTTCTTAGAAGGTATTACTTTGGACTTTATTTTTCAAACAATTCATATTTTAGTAGTGTTTAAAATAAACCACTTAGTGTTCTTAGACTATTAATAAATGCTATTATTATTATCTGTATAATACTGAATATTCAATTTTAGAATTATCTTTGCCCTTTAAGCCTTAGGACAACTTTTGGAGAGTCACTTTAATGACCAGAATATGGTCTATCTTAGTGAATGTTTTATATTCACTAAAAAAATATTTTCTTCTGTTATTGATTGGACTGTTCTATAATCAATTAGAACAAAATCAATAACAGTGTCGTTTAAATATTCTGTATTCTTGCTGATTGTGTTGTGACTGCTTGTTCCGGCAGTTCTTATGGGAGGAATATGAAAATGCTAAGTATAATCTTTATTTTTTATTTCTTCTTTCAGTTATATCAGTTTTTACTATATGTACTTTGAAGCTATGCTATTAGTTTTACATACTGGATTGTTATATCCTCTTGATAAATTGCTTTATTTGTCACCATAAATAACCTCTTTATCTCCAATGTCTGCTTTACTAGATATTAATGTAGCCATTCTATCTTTATTAATAGGATAGCCAATCTATCTTTATTCCATACTTTATTAATAATTGTATAGTATGTCATTTTTCATATTTTATTTTTAGTTTGTCTAAAGTGAATTTCCTGTAGACAGCATGTAGTTAAGTCTTGCTTTTATTTATGCATCAAATATGACAGTCTCTGCCTTTTAATTGGAATGCTCAAACCATTTACATTTAATATTTTATTTTCTAAAATGCTTCTTATCCAAAATCACATGCTTGATAATATGCTTCTATTCATCAAAGTGCCCTCAGAGATTCAGAAAGCTTTTTCCACTTTTTTGTAGATTTGGTTTTACCTTTACTTTTCCTTTTGTGATTTTTTTTTTCAAAATAGGTGATTTCTTCAGAGCCTTATGAGAAGGCAATGTGGGTAATAAAACAATAAAGATAATGGGTATTCTTAGTATGCTGGGCCAGGTTTGTGTTTAGATTTTTGATAGCACAGAAGCGTGTATACCATGTGAAATACTCAGTGATATTAAAGAGGCACTAAATTGTTCAATTTTTTTTAAGTTCAACTCCAACCACTCTCTTCCTTGACAGGGCTAACTTTTATTTCACCAAGAGAAATAAAGAACTGTGTGTGAAAATACTAACTGCTTGGGACTTTATTTCATATTAATGCTCTCAGTGTTTTAGTGCTTTCTGTTGAAAAAAGTGTCCAAAAAGCTCCTAGTTTGCCAGTTTTCTACTCTGGTGTGGCAATCTATCAATTATTAACTTTGCTTTTATACTTTCATAAAGTTTGTAAATAAAATTTGTTACAATTAAGCAGAGGTATCTAAAATTTCACACAAACTGAGCATATTACTGACATTTTTTGTTGTGAATGTCTTATGAAATCATGGTATACTTATTCTTTAATAAATGCCACACAAGGGATTAGGTTATGACGTTTTTCTTGTACATGAGCTCATAGATAATGCCCTGCTACTTAAAAACAAGTAAATCTGTGCTTATTTACCTTCATGTTTATTTTTAGACACTACCTTCATAGATAAAAATGCCTATGATAGGCTCTGTCTTGACAATATACCTTAAATTTAGGATTCTTACATTTTTATTTCATAATCAAGAACATTATTTTAGTCTCAAAATATGTGTGGCACAAAATAGATAAGTTAGCTTTAGCTTGACAATGAGTAACTTGAAAATAATCTGCCCTCTACTACTATAGCAATTGTGTAGTACAATAGAAATGTAAGAGGCCATAATCAAAAATCAAGGAAAACCTCTCTGATATCCCTAGATAAGTGAAAAATATCACCATGGTTGTGTCTGCTCCGTGGTATATAATGAAAATCTCCAAGAGGATAAGACAGAATGCTCTACTTCTTTCTCCCATGAAGCACCTTGATCATATGCAGTCACATCCAAATTATTCTGGAGAACAAAAATGACATGTGCAACTTAGTAAGAGGCAACATTCTTACTATTCAGATAGGAAGTCTTCCAGTCACTTGGAATGATAAATGGCTGATCCTGCAGGTTCTACATTTCAATGTCAGTTACCAAAAAGAAACCTGTCATCTAGACAGAAAGAACTAGATGAAATCAGAATTACCAGAATTACAGAATTGTATTTCTTCCTGCCTTAAGGCATAGGCATCTTATTCAGCATCAGCTTCTGAGAGTTTGACTTGGAACAGTATATTTGGAGTAGAAGGGCAGGCAAATGAATGGACTCCGTTCAAGATATATAAGTATACACATACACACACACACACCTATGTATACATACATACATACATGCACATACATGTATTTACACATGCTATGTATGCATACAGATGACTTGTACTTAAATCGAAATCACTTCTCTGTATGTATATGTATGTGTGTGTATGTGTATAAACACTATGAATCCTCTGTGAGATTTTGCATGTGTATATTTAAATCAAGTCTTACAACTCTTGATGGTGAATCATTTAACACCTTCCAGTGGCATATAATGAAGTCCAGACATCTTAACGTGAAAGATCTTCTTCTTTCACGAGGATCATTCAAATACCCTGAATGATCTGGTCCCTGCTTACCTCTCCAAACTTAGCTTATCTCCATATTCCTCTTTTGCTGACCATTCACTAGCTTCATTATACTTATATCTGTTCCTTGAAGTGTGGCCTTTCCTTAAAATGCTTCGGTTGTTTTCTGTCTCCCCAGTCTTAGTTCAAGGTGTTACCCTTTCAGATAGTATTTCCTGAACACCTCTTTAGCTAAAGTTACTGTTCCTCTACATTCAAGTTCACTTCATTATGAGTCTGCTTCTTGGCCCTTAGAGTGGTTCTGTTCATGTGTTCGCTGCTTTGCTGCTCTCTGTCTCCACTGGCTCTTAGCTGGTTCTCAATTGTTCAGTATGGAGATCTCCGTGGCTAGATAGTAGCTGCCACACAGTGAGCACTCAGAAGTGATTGTTGAAGGCTGTTTCCTGGGAGCAGTACCCTACTGATTGTGGTATTTCAGTGATTTCCCCATCAATATTCAGAACTGGTAGTCTCTATAGTCATATAATTATTTTCAACAAAGCCGCATTATTAGATGTTTATTTGCAGTTGACTTCAATAGTCTTTCACAATTATCATAGAATTGATAAGTGAAAGCGATGTAGTGTGGTCAACATGCACACAATTGGGTTGAAATTTTATTTCTGCTTCTTATGAACTCTCTAACCTTGCTAAGTGTCTATTTCCCTTTCTATATAGCAGGGGCAATCATAAACAACCATGGGGATGTTTTGGGGACTGAATGATCCAGTGTCTCCGTGAAAAGTCCAACACGGGACCCAAACACAGTGCTTGGAACATAGAAGAAATTTTATAAATTGTGAGCACACACCTTTTGCCAGTGTCATCCCAAATTATTGTTTTGTTGTTGTAAGTATGTGAAAATATCAGAGAGGTAATAATAGAGGTTGACAGTGGCCTAATAATACATTAAAATATTTTTATCTTGTTTAGGTGTTTGTAGTAAGTTTTACAAAGTATCCTGAAGTCAAAGCTTAGCTCAGTGCAATTTTGCAACTTTATTTTCACTATATGGATACATTTTTATTAACATATCATTTTACATATTTGTTCCATATTCCTTTTGGAGTTCCTCAAAACTTTAGTTTTTGTTTCATTTAAAAAAATTTTTTCCCTCTTTTTGCGGTGATGTGCATTGTATGATGTGGTGGTTTAAAATTTACAGTTCTTAGTGATTAACCCGTTTCTGATCTGATTAAGAACAACAGCATCATGAATGAAGTATGCACTGTCCTGCAACATGGGTAGGTTCTGAGTTGCAGCCGGCAGTGCTATGAGGTGTCAGGAAGATACAGACAATAAAGTGAGCCCGGGTCTGGGCTATATGGCCCTGCCTTTCCAAACACTGTAGGAAAAGGTAAACCCTCATTAACTGTATGTGCAAATAAGTGTTTATTTACTACTAACATGTAACCACTGCTTCGAATACCTACATATTATTAGGTCAGGCAATTCTTGAGGGCATTTGAGGGTCATATTTTTGGACAGGAGAGAGGCAGAAGCATGTGCATCTCATCCCCTCAGGAGCCACAGGTTTCTGGCAAGAAGAGGCTCCTTCCCCCAGTGTTCACTCATAAGCTTATCATTCCACACAGTTGGCTGGAGACACTATCCTGACTTGTCCCAGTGTGCCCTCCGTCCCTGACTGCCTTCATAAACACAAGCAGCCCCAGACTACCAAGTGTTTCTCATCCTGCATGGCTCCATTTGGCATGATTCCAAGTCCACTTCCCGCCCCTCTCTAACACCCCTCTCTCATACTTTCTACTAGGCTCTGCGAAGCTTGATGTCTTTATCAACAAAACCCTTTTGTCCTCCATGTCTTCTCTAAATATTCCTTTCACTTTTTTTTCTACTAAACTGAAACCGAGCTGCCCCTTACAGACACTGATCTCTTCCACGTGCCTTACAAATGGGGACTCTTCTCTTTTCCTTTGCTGGTTCTCAGGGCCTGCGAGTGAGAGGGGTGCCTTCCTTGATCCTCTCTGTCAGCTTCGGTCCATTCCCTCTCTCTGTCCCAGTGCCCTTCCCCCTAGGTTCAATACCCAAGCCCTTAGCTCTATTGTCAAAGCGGATGTGGAGTCTAACTACTTCTATACAGCTCCACTTTTGCCATTCTGTTTGAAAATACAATAATCTACTTTAGGTTACTGGAAACCCTCCTGATTGGTTCCTTTACTTATACCTTTGCCCTCCTGGGACTTAGATTTCATACAGCAACCAAAATATTTCTTTGAGAATCTAAGCCTAATCATGACACTCACAGGTTCAAACCACCTGATGGCTTCTAATCAATCCTATGAAGAGGCCCCTGAGGTCCCACTTTGACTCCAGTGCCTCTCAGGCCTCACCTTCTATTGCCCAGTCATTCTTTACTCCCTCTACAACAGTCTCCGTGCTGTACCTGGAGGCAGGAGTTCCCTTGACTCATGGCTTCAGGCGTGCTCTCCCTCTAACTCGAATGTGCTTTTCTCCAGCCATTCTCTCATCTTTCTTTCTTTCTTTCTTTTAAATTAAATCATAGCTGTGGACATTCATGCAATCATGGGGTACAATGTGCTGGTTTTATATATACAATTCGGAATATCTTCATCAAACTGGTTAACATAGCCTTCACAGCATTTCCTTAGTTATTGTGTTAAGGCATTTATGTTCTACATTTAGTAAGTTTCACAGGTACCCTTGCAAGAATAGACCTGCCATTCGATCCTGCAATTCCTCTGCTGGGTATATACCCAGAAGACCAAAAATCACATGGTAACATTCTCTCATCTTTCATGTCCTTCCTCTCTCTACTCAAATGTCACATTATCATTGGGCACTTCCTTGACTGCCCTGTCTAACATGGCCATCCTCCAGCCACCAAGTCCTCACTCCCCTGCTCTGGGTTATTTTATCTGCCTTGCAGTTGCTCACAACTTCATAGCTTATGCATTAATTTGCCTTTCTCTCCTACACCCCAAAAACATGCTTCAGGAGGGCTGAAATTTGTTCCATTAGTGTTTTATCCTCTTCACCTGAAATAATTTCTAAGATTTAGTAGATGCATGTCTATTATTTGTTGAATGAATAGTTAGATAATCTCATCACTCTTTTGAATTACAGGAAGGATTCTTCACTTCAATCACCAGGAAGCGGTCCCCAACCTGACAAGAATTACTTTTACCCAGTTGCAGAAATAATAGAGAATGGGAAAAGAATTTGGGAAAATATTATCATAGACCTTGAAATTAAGGTTACTTGGAAATCTTATGTTGAAATTAAGAAAAGGGTACTGGATAACCTATTTATTAAAGCTTAGATGTTTGGAGTTAGAAGTTATCTGAGGGAAAAGGAAGATGTGAAGATGCAAAGTGAACTCATTCAAAGTAAATGAAACTGATGAGTGGCAGTCAGAATTGCATGTCAGCCTTGTTATTCTCTATCCAGGATTCATTCATTCTGCAATGAGTATTTACTGAGTGCCTATTCAACATCAAGGAGACAGACACAGTTCTCCTCTTGTGGATCTTACAGTTTAGCATCGGAGATGAATGCTAAAAATATGAAAATTAAATACATGTATTCTTGGATTATGTGCTTGGAAGGAGGAGGCAGTATTTGAAAAGAGGCAGGAGCTGACCCAATCTGAAGGGTAATCATGAAGCCAGTGGAGTTTTGAGCGACAAGAAGAGTTAGCAAGAGGTAGAGGGAAGGACAAGGAAGGAGCACAGCACTCTCACTGATGGAGGAAAGGCCTGGGTGTCTTTTCATAATGCACATTCCTGCTTTGGCATCGTTTTGGTCATATTTAATACTTATTAAAGCATGACAGATATTGACAATTGTATACACTTATTCACAGTTTGACTATGAGCGAACTGTTCTTTTGTCTACTCTTTAATTTTAGCAACAGGTTTGTCATTAACCGCAAGGTCTAAGCTCATTCCACTTGTCCATGCTTGTTGGCCTTTTCATTTCTTGTTCTTTCCCTCCAAGGACCCCCTCCCCGACAGTCTGTTTCCTTGTAGCACATCCTTTCTCATCCAGCTAGCTTCCTATTTTTATTGCTGAGTCATCCAATCAGCCTTAATTGTCTCTCTCTCCAGCTGGCTCTGTCTTTTTGGAGAAAAATATTCTGCTACAGGTGCATTTTTTAAAATTAGGAAAATGTGAGTGCCTAAATCTGGGCACGGCTAGATTTTAATGGCGAATTCTGAAATTATAAAAGATGATTAGCACCTTTTATCTTTCATCATGACAACCAACGGTTTATAAGCATCCATTCCATCCACAGGCTGACCCGTAGGACTCACTGAAACATCTTTTTAAAAATATTTTTGTGTGGCTCTTATTTGTTGCTTAATCATTTCCTTTTGTTTATCTTTAGAAATTTTAGATCTATACAAAATTGGGTCACACATTTGTTTAAGAAATATGGTATGAAATAAAATACAACTAAATAAAGCAATTAGAAGGGTTTGAAATTAATGATAAATCATTTGAATTTCCTTTTCAATTATCTATGAAACACTTTACTTCCAAGTAAGTCAATTGTTTAAAAATTATCTATGAAACACTTTACTTCCAAATAAGTCAATTGTTTAAAAATTAAAAGGAATATTTAATATACCTTAGAATAAGGCTTACAGCTGTCACCAAGTATTAACATCAAGATAAATATGAAGCTAACATACATGTAAAGATTCCAGATTATGTGTTCTATATCCTTGAAAGGAAGTAACAATTAATTTTAGGGTCTACTATAATTGTTCTTAATTAGTTAATTTTAGTAAATTATAACTGAAACATTTTTTTTCCTCAGGTTAATCAAATGTTAACATCCATGCTTATAATAGGTTAAACAGTTCTTTAAACAATCCAGTTATATTAGTTAAATAGTATATATTTGATTCTTGTAGACCAGAGATTCAGAATGTTAGAATCATTATGTTTTGTTTATATAAGGTTTGCATACATGATACTCAAAATGGTTCATTTATCTTTTATTTTAAATTTTATTTATGAGGCTTATATGGTTGGAGGAATAGAAGGAAACTTAATTTTACATGTATAGATAACGTGCTAGCACTTTATATGCATTATGTTAAAAAATCCACATAATAACTATGAAGGTAGAGATTATTTATCCCTTTTACAGATCAGGAAACTCAGATTCAGAGAAACTAAGAAACCTGGCCATCATAAGAGATGAGAGATCAATGTAAACATGATCTCTTATGTTGGAAAATATTTCATGATACCCATGGTGTGTGTCTCACAGGCGTACAATAATGCTCCATAGAGTCTTCTCTTCATCTCCGACACTTTACAGTGAGTCAGGACACATTTCCCTAATAGTGAGAATACTACAGAAGATTGGAGTTTAATTCAGTGTGATAACATGGGGTGAAATAAGGCAAACATGAGAAATGGGGAGACTTCTATTTTCAGCTTTGCCACAATCTTATTAAATGAGCTCAGAAAAACATTTAACCTTTCAAAGCCTGACTTTCCACTTCTGGGGGGCGGGGAGGCAGAAAGAAGTAGAACAATTATGAAAATTATCTAACAAGGATTTTCTGAAGATTCAAGAGTGTGAGTTTTAAGTTCCTGGAATAAAGATTGCTAGAAGCCAGAGCTCTTTGAATAAATCATTATTATGAGCTCAAATTACCCTTTGAAGATGGAGAGGTGTTACCTAATTACAAAGAAAACAAACACATTTTACAACTCTCCCAGTGTCTTTCTTCAGCCTGGAATTATTGTTTTGATTGAGAAGAAAATTGCTGAAAAAGCGACTAGTTTCTAGTCTTCTTTTGTCATTAACTTACTCTATGACCTTGGTTAAGTCATTTATCTGACTTTTCATTTTCCTCATGTGAATTTTTTTTCATATGAATGCAATCCCGGGGATTGGATTAGGTGCTATGTAATCTTATTATCTATTCCACCTTTCACTACAGATGATGTATCAAAACCATCTATAGTCTTGATATCTTTGATACCCTGCACAAAATAGATGCTCAAAAAATAATGGATTGAATGAAGGGTCATTAAACTGCCTTTATTTGCTTTGTTAGATAGGGTATTATAGACTTGTCAGATAGAAAAACTACAAGGATACCTGAAAGAGAGCAATACTATAGGGAGAAAGTTTGATTCCTTCTCACTCTGTTCAAACATGAGAGGTAAGTTATTGAATTTTGCTGAAATTTCCGTGGTAATTTTTTTGTGTGTATTTATGTTCCTGATCCTCGCTTTCAACTATAAAATGACTTTATATTTTATAAACAGAGAACTAGCCTTGATGTTATTATATATATATATATATTTTTAAATGCTACAAACAGTTCAAGTTCTTAAGGCTTTCCTTTTTTGTCTTCATATAGCAGTAGGAGAATTAAAACACACTTTATTTTAAAATAATTTTAGATTTATAAAAACTCTATAAAATAGCACATAGAACATCTGTATACATTTCACCCAACTCCCCCAAATGTTAATATCTGACAAAAATAAGTATATTTATCAAAATGAAGAAATTAATTTTGGCATATTGTGCTTTGATATGATATTATTAATTACACTACCAGGTAATAGTTTCACTAGTTTTCCCACTGTCATCTCATCCTACTGTAGGATTAAATACAGTAGACTGAGTGACAGTCATTATGTCTCTTTCGGGGTATATGTTTCTCTTTTTTTTTTTACTTTTTTTTTTTTTTTGAGACAGAGCCTCAAGCTGTCCCCCTGGGCAGAGTGCTGTGGCATCACAGCTCACAGCAACCTCCAACTCCTGGGCTCAAGTGAGTCTCCTGCCTCCGCCTCCCAAGTAGCTGGGACCACAGGCGCCTGCCACAACGCCTGGCTATTTTTTGGTTGCAGCCATCATTGTTGCTTGGCGGGCCTGGGCTGGATTCAACCCGCCACCTTAGGTGTGTGTGCCTGGCGCTTTAGACACTTGAGCCGCCGAGCCGGTATATGTTTCTCTATCTTTTGCAGCCTTGACACTGAAGAATACTGGCCAAGTGTTTTGTTGAATTTATTCTTTTCCATTTGATTAAACTTGAGCTACAGATTTTTTTAGGAAGAATGCCATCGAGGTGAGGCAGTCTTCTCCCTGAGTCTTGTGAGGGATACATGACACCATCATGTGTTATCACTACTGATGTTAACCTCAGGCACTTGATTAAAGCGTTATTTGCCTAATTTCTCCACTATAATGTATCTATTCTTTCTTTTTTCATACTTTTCATTAGAATGGAGTCCCAAAGCTCTGCCCATAATCAAGGGGACAGAAATTAATTTCTACCACCTAAAGGGAAGAACAGTAAAGAATGTGTGACCATGAGTTAAAATTACCACATTAATTAATAAGTATTTGGAGTGAGATACATTTAGGCTCTGGTGATATCCTGTTTATTATCCTTAGACTTTAGTCCAGTAATTTCATGTTCTCTAGTGGAGGATGGCTGAAGCCTAGATACTATGGTAATATAATGGTGACTTTGCTATTTCCCTTCATTTCTTCTACATTTACTATTCGACATTTGTCTGCAAAGAGACTTTACAGCATTTCATTCATTCATTTATTCGTTTATATCACTATACCCATAGATATTTGTTGAGTTTCAATTTAATAAGATTGTCATTTATTTTGTTTCTTAAGTTGTTTTAGTGTTAGCCAACCCTTTTAGGTTCACTCTGGTGTCCATTTGACATGCCCTTAACTTTCTCTTTCTGCACTTTCTCACTTTCCTATTCCCAGTTCTACATGATGGCCCAGAGCATTTTGTATTTTCTATTTCCTAATATTTGAATTTGCAATTTCTCCCAAGACCCTTAGTAATTTTTACTGGAAAGTAGCATTTAAAAGTTAAGCTGAGACATCACAGCAATCTACCGAGGGCGACAAAGTAACTCTGTCTCAAAAATAAATAAATAAATATTATGATCAGGCACCTTATTGTTACTGGGAGGTAGGGGTACAGACCCTCTATTTCTAGTCCCTCTCAGCAAACAGACAATGAGGGGAGTTTTCAACCAGGTTAATGTCTATGTATGAAAACATTTCTTGAGAAGATGGGTTTCCAATCCTCATTACTTCTATTACTTGAAGACTTTGATATACCTAATTACAGCTTCCCCACTTTTTTCTTTGCCACTTTTTCTATGCATTAAGTGTGCAAGCCATTTTTAAAAAATAAATAAAAGAAATAAGGTTTCAGTACTATGCAAATCACAATGATTTTCAAAATAATTTCACTGTAGATCACTTTTCTGTTTTAGACTTCCATGTCCAACTTGTGGCTTAGTGTTCCTACATGGTAGTCTTTATGTGGCATTTCAGTTATAAATTCAATCTCTTAAAAGGTGAACTCTTCACAACTCCTATATATTGATCCTTGTCTTTTTTTCTATCTTGATAGCAAAAACATCCACCAAGTCATTTAAATTAGATTTTTTTCTATTCGGTCACCTATTCAATCAATTACTAAATCTTGCTGATTTACTTCCTAAATATAATTTACATTTCTTTCTTTCCTTGTAATGTCATTCTAGCTCAGAACTTCATTGCTTACGTTGGTTGAATTCCATCTGTTCCCTATTTGGTCTTTGTTTTTTCCAGCCTTATTTTTGCAAACCCATCCTTCTCACTGCTTAAGCAAAAATATTGCAATCTTTCCATGTTACTTCTTTGTTTAAATCCTCTCAAATAACTCCCCATTATTTACAGAAATAAATCCAGCTCCTTAAAATGCCATGCAAAACTTTCCAAACCTCTGTGTTCCCCTAACCACTGTGGGTTATGGTTCAGGTATAGGATACTTCTGTTCAGAATACCTCTGTGATTCTGTTTATTACACTTTCTTAGCAGGAGTGTCTCCCTGACTCTTCCTTTGGGACCTGTATGTACCATTCACCACAAACACATACACCAAACACACAAAACACACCCTTTCCCAGCAATCTTTCCCTGACTTTATTTCACACACTAGTTTAGTGGATTGCATTGTAATATGGCTACTTGCACTTAAGTCACCATTGTTGATTACTGACTGCTGTACTATAACATGCCAAGAAATATGGTGAGTGTACTATTGCTTTATCTTATTCATTTTTCCTAAATTAATATATCATAATTTCCCATCAGTGTTGCCTCCTCTAGTCTAGTGAAATGCTGAGGAAATGTACCAACACTGCATCTTTGTTTTATCATTAGAGGTTTGCATAGTTTCTGGTGAGTAGGTATGTTTTGTAGTGAATGGATGGGTAGACTCTGGAACAGACTGGGATAGGGAAAGAACAACTGTAGTCTTTCTGGCATGCTCATTTTTGAATTAATTCCTATTCTAATAAGTGGATCATGCTTGCTGCAAAGATGATGTGGATGAAGACTTATAAAACAACAAACAAAGGTTATTCCTCGGTAAATGTTTATATGATTGAAGTATTCTTAATTTGTTATGTGTATTTTCTCAACTTCCACAGAGAAACACACTATGAATTATGTTTTCTCCCTGATTTAACAAATTAAGGTACAGCAGCAATTAGAGCTTCCTGGAGAGTTCACAATACCATTTTGGAAGGAAGCTATTTAAAAAGTGGGAAGTGAAATGATAGGACGGGATTCTTGCCAACAGAATATGAATGAAAATAATGTACTTAAATTTTATGCACAGCCCATAAAACCTCCTGCGCTATTCTTGTTTTCTCCTTTCCTTTCTCTGGCTTCAGGCATGGCCACTTCTTGTGGAAGATAGTAGAACCACAAGATGGGAGTCCTGGAATTTCAGCTTGGACCAGAGACATTTGAAGCACCCTTAGACTTTAGATGAGCATGATTAACTTGTGTTTTGTGAGAAAAACCTAAGATATTAGGGTTCAAGTTTTAAACTAATACTATCATCCTAACTAATGCAGAAGCTAACAGAGGTTAGCTTGCCTAAGGTCATACATTTCTATAAAATACGCACAAGCAATTTAAAACTGGTTTGCTGTGACTTCATAGCTGTGTCCTCTTATATGACACCCATTAGGAAGTGTAAATGTACATTTTTCTGTTTTTCTAAATTTGGTTTAGGATTTGAAAAGTATTTTTCAAATCACTACTTCCATATCTATCTCCTTTTATAAGATTGTCATTATAAATTATTTTTACAGCAGTGTTTTCATCACAGATATAGTCAAAACAAGGATATATGTTGAGGCATTTGGAACATGTTTGGGGAATCAGTAGAGTCAGTGATATTTCTTGGTTTTTCACTATGTGTTGGAAATGTGGTGGCTGTATGTTTATGGTCATGTAGATATCTTATTTTGATTAAAAACTAGAAGGAAAATGGAGCTAATTGGTGTACTTCAATCAACCAATTTTCTTCTTTATTTTCTGGAAGAGCCAAAGGTTATATTTTCATTAACTTCTTTCTTTTTATTTATTGGATTTTCAATATGATATAGAGCAAAGATTATGTTTTATGAATGTAAAAGACTTGAATTTTGTGGCCGGCTTCGAATATAACAAAATGTATCACTTTGAAAAGGTTCTTTAAACATTCTAAGAAACACTCTTTATCTGTAAGGAACAAATACTAATAACTTAGAGGATAAATGTTAAAATTAATTAAACATAGTTTTTAGCATATGGAAATGAAATTGATGAAATGTACTGGTTTTTACTAATTGTGACTATTTTTATTACTTTAATTTTTTATTTACTTGGACATAATCTCAGTGTTTATAATCCTTCTAACTGTTCTGGTTTTTTTTTTTTTTTTTTTTTTTTTTTTGCAGTTTTTGGCCAGGGCTGGGATTGAACCCCCCACTGCTGGTGCCCTACTCCTTTGAGCCACAGGCGCCACCCTATTATGGTTGTTTTTTAATTTTTTAAAGTAGCCTGAACTGCTCTCAAGCACATCTGGGTTTCCATTATATACAGTAATACACATGGATTATGAATGTTTCATGTATTATATGTTATGCCCATAGCCCTGGCATTGCTTTGTAAAGATTTTTCTGAAAAGAATTATTTTATTTTTTCCTGTTAATTATAGTATTTGTATATGAAATACAAGTCTTCCAATAGTTGGCTATACAAGCCATTGTACAAAAAGGAATTTTACATGTATATCAAAAGACATCTTTTAGTCATTTTCATCTGTATACTTCATAGGTATGTAAAATTATTTAGATTGTTGCTTTTAACAACTTCTTTTTTTTTTTTTGTTTTTTGAGACGGAGCCTCAAGCTATCCCCCTGGGTAGAGTGCCATGGCATCACAGCTCATAGCAACCTCCAACTCCTGGGCTCAGGCGAGTCTCCTGCCTCCGCCCCCCAAGTAGCTGCGACCATAGGCGCCCACCACAACGCCTGGCCATTTTTTGGTTGCAGCCATCATTGTTGTTTGGCGGGCCCAGGCTGGGGATTCGAACCCACCACCTTAGGTGTATGTAGCTGGCGCCTTAGCCGACTGAGCCACAGGTGCCAAGCCGCTTTTAACAACTTCTTAAGAAACTTTCTTTTACTATAGTTCATTTGTTTTCCCAAATAATTTTGAAAAAAAATTTCAGGGCTCTGCATTTAATAACTATTATATTTTGAACCATTTTGCAATTCATCACCAATGGTTTGTCATTTATAATCAGAATTTCTTGATGAAAGGAATGAGATCAGCAGATCCTACTCATCTTCCGCCTTTTATGTGATCAGAGAAAAGGTAAAACACAGATAATTGAAAATAGTAATTGACTCCAAACCATTTATGTTTGCCTTTAAAATAAGTTTGATGATTTTGAAAAACAGTTTCTTTTTAATTAGATTACAAATAGACAATCACTAATATAGCTCTATTTCTTAAGCTCACAATAAGTTAAATCAAGGGACCATGGCTGATAATTGTGGGAAGAGCCTGAAATGATCTGCTGAGAATGCTTTCAGTCAACTCTGCTGTGCTCTGGCGTCTCACAGTTAAATGCTGCATTCTACACCTACACTGGCACGTTTATGAAGTTGCAATGTGTTTGCAATAAAGCCTTTCTTTAATTAAGGCCTAAAAAATTTCCAAGTATTGTTTCTAGGTTTCATTTATATTTGGAAGAAGTTATTGAATGTACAGAGCACATACACAACTGTGTGCATAAAAGGAATGTTTAAATTCCATTTTTCTGATCACTTGTCTCTCTTTCTCCCCTTCCCCTCTCTTGGTCGGTTATAAAAACATTATGGTTTATCACCATGTTAAGACTCCTAGCATTATGAAGGAGACTGCCAGAGTGCTTCAATTGCAAAGATTTCTGTTAAATAATTAATTTAAATGTGATTATTTTAAGTATATACTTTGTTACTCATTGATACTCATGTTCTTTAAAATTAAAGCATTGAAATTTGTTTATAAGAAACAATGAATTTTAGCTCAGAAACTCATCAATTGAGATACAGAGAAATTTTACTGCTTTGTAAATTTAACTTAAATTGAGATAGGGAAATCTTACAGCTTTGGAAAATTAAAACCAAAGTAACAAAGTTGACTTAAGTTTTTTTCCTCCCATCCATGGTTTTGAAACATATTCCATTCTCCACTGCTGAATATACAGTTTTCAACTAAATGAACCAATGAATGAATTTCCAAATTGAATTTGGCTATTAAGAACATACACACCTCTCTCATGGAAATATTGTTTTACTTGATAATTAGATTCCAGTAATAATCAAGAAAACTTCACTTAATCTACAATGCATGTGGAACGACTTGAAAGTTATACAGAAAGTAACATGCATTTTAAGATGCATTTTAGGAAATGTGCATTTATGGAATTCTATATACATCTTTTAGAGTGCACGGAGTTTTATGTCCCATGAGTCAAACTACTATGGGTGGAATAAGGAAGGAACTCTAGGATCTAAGATCTTGGCCAATGTAAATGATGAATAAAAGCTGTATAGCATCAGAAACATAGCATAGAATAATTTGTATAAAATATATGCTGTTCTCTTTGATACTGTTGTACATCTGTAGATATGTTAATTGAGAAGTGCTGAGTGTGAAGTCTGAGTCTGATAATTCCTGGTCATGTGGAATTATAGAAGTTATTTAACTTTTCCCAACCACAGCTTTTCTCATCCACAAAATTACAAGATTTTCACGAGGACCAAGAGGAAATAATTGCATGAAAATTCTTTGAAAACTGTAAAACTCCCTCAAGTGTTGGTTGTCATTACATATTTTATACATTAAGGTCTGTGTTTCCCAGCATTTAGTGTAAAAGTCATACATGTGGTAACTCTTTCAAGCTTAAAGGGTTAGTTTACATTTTAAAAGATAATTTTGATTCTATTTTAGAATGTCACTGATAACTATTCCTTCAGCTAAAAGCGGCGGATTTTTTGTATAAAACATTATGGATAAAAAGTCTGAAAGAGGAAATGTATATACAAGATATGAATGAAAGTTTTTACATTCGTGTTAAGATAATGATTGGGGGTAGGGATGGGTAAGATAGTGTGGAGTGTGAAATATGATAACATAGAAAATTGAAAATATAAAAAAAAAAACAAGGGAAATTCCTTTGCAATACTGCTTATATGGAGCAAATTTTGCTGTTTTGGTTTCTTTTCTGATTTTTTTTCCTGTTCACTTAGTGTTAAAAGGGCCCACGTGTAAGGAAAAAGGCAAAGAAGGGAGATCCGAGGATGAAAAGGAAAAGCTGCAGGGACGGTTCGCAAATTATATAATTGGTCCCTAAGTAATTGAAAATGGCCAGATTTGAAAGGTTTATCACTAGCAAGAAAGCCTTGAGTACCTTTAAATCTCTCACCATTGTCAACGTGGAGAAGTGATCTATTTCAGGTTTCCTCTTTCTTTTTGGTATTCCCTTTGGCAGGTTTTGTGAATGAGTATCATGGCATGTCCCCAACTTTACAAAATACAGAGAAATCTAGTTTGTATTAAGCCATGAGAACTACAGGTGTATTTCTATTTTTTCAGGAAAGTTTATTGCTGATTTTATTAAAACGATGGATTTAATTTTTCTAGAAAACTAGAAGGTAGATGGTTAGTTATATATAACATAAATAAATAAATAAGGATACTTCTTTATATAAACAAAATATAGACTTTCTTCTAATCTGCAAGATGAGATATTTATGGAGGAACATTGGGAAAATGGCAGTTGGGTTAATAGATTTCCTATTATCAGTGATGAGTATCATGTGATCAGATGCCCATTGTTATCGATTGACTTGGCCATAAAGAAAGAACAGGATCTGGGGAGCCACTGGCATATCATTTTCCTGACCCGCTATTTGGAACAAGAATAACCCTGAGGCAGAAGAGGTCAATTTTGAAAATACATTACTAAAATTGTTTCACCACAGTAGCCATTTTTCCCCTATAGTTCAGAGGACAGATTCACTAAGACTGTAGATTTTCTACAATACACTGGATCATAATTGTGAACATTTCTACCACAGAGTGCAAATTATACTAATTTGGAAGTAACTATGGATATGGATATCATTTTCCATTTCATTGAGGAATTTTAAATTAAAATTAAATTATATCACATGGTGAATTCATTCCTCCAACAATGGGTGCCTCTAAATAATTAACTATTGGGAAGTAATCATTAGGAATAGTTGCTAACTATAAATAGCTTACAGTAAAAAAATACGTATCTTTCAACATTTTATTTCTCATTGCTTTTTTGGAACCCACACAATGCATAAAGCTAAATAACACTCTGTCTGATGAGGTCATTTCCATTTAGCTTTTTGGAAACAGAATAGGGCACAGTGCTATAATTAAGAAAAATACCATCAGTGATATCATCTGATGCCTATTGGCTTTGAAACATGCACTTTTTGCTTTCGGGTTTTATTAACATAGCTGTTTTAATGCACACAAACTAAAAGAAGTGCAAGAACACACAAAAATAACATGATCTGATACAGGTCAATGGAATGCAAATTATACATTGTTAGGTCTGTTAAATATAAAAATACTTAATGATATGCCTTCATAATATTAGGGATTTCATAAATAAAATATGTAGTTACCTTTTAAATAATAAAATTACAATGATTGAATATTAATAAATGAGTTGATTCCCCTTATAAATGTGCCATTCTTTGTGCTTAGCCCTATAAATAGAAATGGTTATAAGACACACATCCTGTTTCCAAGAAGCTTAATGCTTACCGAGTAAGAAACTTTCTTGCTTTCTTTTTCTTACTGTTCTGTGGGCTAAAATGTATATGAATGATACAGACAACAACTACCATTAAAGTCTAGAAGACAATAACCAATATGATTTTTTTCTCTAGGAATTAGAACTTGATTTAGTATCTGAAAATTAAAATAATTCTTAGGTAAGAGGGAGACTTAAAATGTAATCAAAACTCCAAAAATGATATGGTGATATTTAATTATCATGAGATCAGTTACTACTCTGTGTCATATAGATATTTATTTTGTTTTTTTGTGTGTCAAAAGTTTTAAATTTAGGAATATGCTTCAACTATTTCATAAATTCTGAAAAATTTTATTTGCAACTGTATGGTCAATATAAATATTTATGGTAAGTACTTAAGATGTATGATTTTTTTCAGCTACCCAAAGAGGTCTAACTCCTCTCAAGGTTAAAAAAACCTCTGCTCTGTATTCAGATATTTTCCCCAGATAGTTATTTTTGCAGGATAATTCATCCGCTTAAAGCTATTGTCCAAGTTATTGCATATTTTATGCTAAAATAGAAAAGTTTTGGCAAATGTGGTCTCTTTTATCTACTAAACAGTTAACTGAATGTTTAAAAGGAAGAACCATATTTGATTTTCTCAATTATGGCATGCTACCAGAATAGCACATGTATATACTCTGAAATTATTCATGATTTTATTATTAAAATGTCAAGTTAACATGACAAAACTAAGAAATACTTGTTTATTTTTTATATTATGAAGAATTTAATGGTAAGATAACTTTCAGTGACAAAAAAGGTAATAGTTAAACATACTCTTTGAGTTTCTTAATCATTTTTTGCAAGTCATTTTTTCATTATTTAACAAATTCACAATAAACCTAGTGTTTTTGAACAGATATAATTCTCTTTTAGGTTCTTCTAGATAAAAATAGTTTGTTTTTTTTAAATTTCCTAATATTATGACAGTACAAATGTTGTGGTTATACATATCAATGTTGTCATGCTTGCATAAGTGTTGTAAGCATACCCATCACCCAGATAGTGCTCATTGCTCCAGTTGGGCAGGTTTTTGCCCATTCCTTTCTCCTGCCCTCCTCCTCCCTCTCCATTTGATTTTCATTGAATTTTACTTCCCTCAGTGCACTTGTGTGTTCATTGGTAAGTTCCAGTGTAACAGTGAGTACTTGTGGTGTTTGTCTTTTTTTTATTATTTACATACTTCACTTAGGATGGTCTCCAGTTATATCCAAATTTTTGCAAAAGGCCTTAAGTCATCCTTCTTCCTGGCTGAATAATATTCCCTAATATACATATACCCTAGTTAGAATGGCTATTGGAAATAAGTCCAGAAATAATAGATGCTGGTGTGGACTCAGAGAGAAAGGAAAGATTGTACACTGTAGATGGGACTGCAGATTAGTACAACCTATATGGATAGTACTATGGACAAACTGCAAAGAACTAAAAGTAGACCTATCTTTTGATCCAGCAATCCATCTCCTGGGTATCTATTGAAAGAAAAAGAAGTCATTTTATCAAAAAGATCTCTGAACTGAAATGTTTATTGCAGCACAATTCACAATTGCAAAGATGTGCAATCAACCCTTGTGCCCATCAATTCATGAGTGATAAAAATAGTTTTAATAATTATTCCAATTAGTTATTTCATGGACACATACCTTCTCTTTATGCCTAAGTAATTTGGATTATTATTAAATAAAGTAGAGATGTGATTTAAAAAATATTTTAAGTTTTCTTATTCATATAGAATTTTCTTTATTTTCAATTAAGTTATTAAGCTAATTATGGAGCACAAAAGTATAGGATAATATCTTAAGTAATAAAAGTGTATTATTAAATATAATAACATAACGCCTTAAGAAAAATGGTTTAAGAAGTTTGGATATAGAACATGTATTAGCCATTCACCTATGTGGTTATGTATATAATATGTAGAATTTATATATAATTTAAAGTATTATTGAAATATATTTATATCTTATATATTTTAAATATGTAGGTATAAATGTTATAAAACATACATAAAATGATATGTTTATGTATGTACTTGGAATAGAGTCATATAAAAGGCATTTCAGACTTCATTTCAGAATAAAAAATCAAATCAACATATATTTCAATATGAATTTTTATTTTAGGCTTTGGGTTCCATTTTTACCTTAAAAGATAAATATAGATTCAGGGTGAAGGGATGGTCATCTATAATTTAGGCGAATGAAAATCAAAAAAAGCAGGTGTTGCAATTTTATTAACAGATACAATAGGCTTTAAACCAACAAAAGTAAGGAAATAATTTGCTTTTTACAAAAATTTAGAATAACCACGCTGTTATTATATAGGCCCCCAAATTTAAGCACTCTGATTGATTATATTATGTTTTACGTCTATAGCTTTTTGTTTTAATTTTTGGCTTGGATTAAAACTTTTGGTAGGCCTGAATAAACAACATAGTGTATATGAATGTTCCTTGCCCATATTATAGTTGAATGAGGGCTTCATATTTAAGAGCATTAGCCAGAAAACATTATGAAGAAAGCAAATAAATATTTCTATCTGATAACAGAATATTTGTAGCTCTTAAATAAAAGTGCCTGAATTAGGAAAGGATCAAGATGCTCACACTAGAGGAGGCAGAAAGGGGAAAGTTCTTACCATATATTTAATCCATTGTCTAATGTAGGGGAGAAAATATTTCTTTTCTTTCCCTTGTAAGTTGTTAGTTGAGTCACTTTCCTTATAATAAAAATGATATTAACAAGAGAAAACCCGGAAAATGTTTACTAGTACTTGCTGTACCCATCACACAGGAAGGGTCTCAGTCCAAAAGTATTTCTCTCTCAAGATGGTGGCGTAGGAGCCTTGCTTAAATAGTATTTTAACAAAGAGCCATAAATCCTGTATAGGGGCAAGACCAAGATGAGAGTATTTTCAGACATGAAAATGTAGGAAGGTGAATTTGTGGGAAGAGTAGAGTCTGCTCCTATACCCTCTGGGGACCCGTCCCTGAGCTAATAAACATGTGTAGTAAGACGAGCCTATCTTCAGGTGGAAAAGGCAGACAGGACGGCAGGGTGTACCCCTGCGTGTCAACCTTTTTCAGTTCAACAATCCCCAGTATTTTGAAGAGGAATATTTGGGTTTCCTTCACAATTTTGTTTCCTTCTACAATTAGAAAATATAACTTACTTACAGCAACATTTATGCAGATAAAATGAGGTAGTAACGTTCTAGAAAGGGATTAGGGCCACTGAGTTTCACATAGTACTACACCTATTGGTGCTGTTAATAATCTGTCAGTGAGGCTTCAATCATTTGCCCACTGGAAGTATCCCTGCTTCCAGAGGGATTTAAGTCAGGTACCTTACTAAAATTCAAATATACTAAAGGTCATACTCTAGAAATAAAAATAAGGGGAAATGATCTAAGACTAGAAAAGTTGAGATACCCACAAAATAAAGAGGAACCATTACATAATGGCAAGTGATTTAGGAATGTCAGCTTGTGGGTGTCCAGTTGTGACGAAGATGCAACTCACAGATGCATCCTTATGGCTCAAGAAGAACAAACATACTAGATCCAAAGATAAAACAATTTCTGTATTTTACCAAACTCTAAGAAAAATTATTTTTTTAAAGGACACTGTAAATATGGGTTTACCAAGTGGTAAGTCATGCTGAGTAGTAAATGGGATATTTCAGATATTCGAATTTTGCAGCTGCTAAGTCATTTTTTCGAAAAATAACCTTCAAAAATACTAGTAATTCCATGATATCAGTGAGTAGCTTGGTTGTACTCATAGAACTGTGGTTGACTCATAGAACTGACTGACAAGCCTATATGTTGACAAAAAAAGGTCTTAATCTGTTTTGTGTTGCTATAGCAGAATACCTGAGAGCTTTGTTTACCTCACTGTTCTGCAGGCTGGGAAGGACAAGAAGCATTGGACTGGCATCTGCATGGTTCCTGGGGAGGGCATTTGTGCTGTGTCATAACGTGTTGGAGAAGGCCAAGGGGACACATACAAAATGGCAGAACCCAAGGGATGTCCTGGCTTTGTAACAACCACTCTTGAAAGAAATAATCCATTGCCCTGAGAACTAACGAGTCTTGCTAGAGTAAGAACTCACTCACTACCGGGGGAATGGCACATTCGTGATAGATCCACCCCCAGACACCTCCTACTTGGTTCCACCTCCCAACACACTAGGGATTACATTTCAACATGAGTTTTGGTGGGAACAGACTCAAACCATAGCTATGTCATTTTTTAAAATTCCACAATAAAACTATCTTAGGTATTTATTTTTAACTAATATGCAACTATTCAGAATATGAGCTAACTATGGCTTTTAACTATTTACTTTTATAATGTGTGTATAATTATAATAGTTATGTGTGTATAATTATAATAGTTATAAATAATTATAACTATTTTAATTTTAAATGTGTGTAATGTGATTTATATGTTATTTTCCATTTGACATGAACATTTTTGCTTTCATACTCTATCACCATTCCATTTAATTCAAAGAAGAATTTATATATTTAAAATATAAGTGACGTATGACATTAAGCTACTTTAGAGAAATATCCTGGTGCAAATGTTTATTTACTAAAATAATATAGTACTTGCTTTTGGTTTTATGTAGTAGAGTCACTTTATATCTTCTAATATATTTCTAAAATATGCATTTACCAGACTAAAGTAAGCAACTGCATGGAAATATAGAAACTTTAGGACATATACTAGGAAGAAAAATAGTAAAATAGTTTATGATTTTATTTTGGATGAATCATTGTATGGCTCTGTATACTTTTCTTTGTTTTTCTTTTCACTGCCATATATATACTTTTAGAAACCACACGTACTTAAGAAAACTAATCACAAGTAATAATTCTTATAGGCCCTGAAGTTTAAAATAAAGTATAGCGATTATTTAAATAATAATAAATCACTGGTGCCTGAACCTTATATAAAACCTTTTAGAAAAATACTACATGCATGTTCAGTAAACTCCCACCTATTTGGTACAATGTAGGGGTACAGGACACACCTCCTGGGTGAGGGACTGAACTATAACTTAGACTTTACAAATGCAAACAGTATAGCCTAATTATATTCACTCTAATGTTAATCCAAAATAAATTAAAAAAGAAAGAAAAATACTAAATGTAAGTGTAAATCCCGCCTTCCCTCCTTACTTTCTTTCCTTTTTTTTTTTTTTTTTTTGCAGTTTTTGGCCAGGAGCAGGATATGGGGCCAGCGCCCTATGCCTTTGAACCACAGGCGCTGCCCCTTTCTTTCCTTTTTTTCTTCTCTGTTCCTCCATCCTTTACATATTTCTTCTCATCTTTTTTTCTTATCTCTTCAGATAACCATATTCAATAAATATCTTTCCATGTGGCTAATGTAATCTGCATAATACACAGAGAGTCATCTTGGTAGTGATACGTAAAATCTCAGAATTATCAAAAATATTTTATGTTTTTATTTGATATTAAGTGATTTGGGTGAGATTTGCATCCAATGTGTTGCTAAAAGCAGGCTTTTTAAAAAAAGTCTTTGTAGATCTGAGAAATTAGAGGGCACAACTTATTCGTTATTCATGAAATAAAGATAGTCCTAGGGATGCTAGACGTGTTAGGTTCAAAATGTTGAAGAAAGAAAAAGATGACCTGGTCCTAGGGTTCTTCTCTGCAAAGATGAATTATTTACACACATTTAAATGTATATGAGATTTAGCTGAATTCAGTACATTGATTTCAGTCAAGACCCAGCTCAAAAAAATATTTGACTTGTGTTCTCCACCCCTTTGATCATGTTTTAAGATCACCTGTGTGGAGAACTACCTCTCTCTTCTGTCATCCTAAACATCGGAGTTAACAGTTTTCAAAAGATTTGTTAACCAATTGTGTTCAAAGGTGTCAGTTGGCAGAAAATTCAATGTGATTCGATACTTTTCCTCTCATTACTTTCACATTACATCAATTAACATAAAAAATATTATTTAATTCTGTTTTATTTGTAATGATTGGAAAAGCACAATGCCCAGAAATCACAGGGTCAGCAAATTGAGAACAAATAATACTATTTTTCCCAAAAGTATGAAAATCAATACTGAGCAATAACAAATATATAATGTTTTGAAAATGTGGAAATCAATAATAAAATAATGCACCTAGCATCTACTCGTATTTCTTTGATCTATTTGTAAACTCCACAAATGAAGTTGTTAGATTCTAAGTCTGTGTCTTAAATGGTTAAACAGCTTAAGTTGATAAATTCCCTGTGTTTATAAATTCTTTATTGTGCTGAGTTCAGTATCTAAAATAGATGGGAAATTAAATAAGGAGACTCTACCAGTCAGTCACTCTTAACTTAATGTATTTGAGTACATCTAAAAGAGTTGGACAATAAAAGAAATTCAGTGTACTAAAAACATTCTTTTGGTTGTCAAAACATTCACATATGTTCATATTTACTGAAGCAGAAATGATAGTCTAAGGCCTTTATCTGAATTGGAATGAGTTTCCCTATGCATTTTAGACAACGAATTTTAATGGAACCTTTTCATGTTTTTCCTGTTTGCGAAATCCTGGAAGAGACCCTTTCAGGATGGTTCATGTTGATAGAACTTTTCCTCCTATGCCTTATTATGGGTGAATTACAGCAGTAGAGCAGCCCTTTTTCGTTATTTTCACATGCGTTTCGGTCCTAAACAGGATTTTATAAGCTGCAAAGCATAAAAATACCCAGCACTCCAAAGAATTAATTTAGAGAACCTAAGCATATTGCACAGAACATAAAGTTGACCTTTACTGTCTACGGCTTTGGGAATGGAGTGGGATGTGGAACACATCACAGATTTAATGTGGCACATCGTTGTCTGCAGAAACTTGGGTGGGACTGTGACTGCTTGCCCATTGCGCCCGGTGATTGAATCTGCTGTCACCAGCATCCTGATAATAATGAACATTCAGCTTAACGACCGTGATTATGATTATCATAATTGATGTGCAAGTGCAGTGTGTGGGGCTCATTACAGCTGAACTGTACAGCAGAGAAACATGCCTCAGTTATGGATAATTTTACTTTTATGCATTGATTGGGATAAAATATGCCTTTCTATTTAAACAGACCAGCTTCATATAATTTTAGGAATCTTTCTGTACGTTGTGATTGATGATTATGCACTTGCTGAAAAATAGCCCCTTACAGTTGTTTGTTTTGTGTTGTTTCATTTCATTAGCAAATGTAAACAATTAAATAATTAGCTGTAATTGAGGGAAAATATTTTGCTTATGAGAATGGCCTTCAATAATCAAATGTTCAGTTTAAGTGCTTTCTCCCTCTCTCTCTTTCTCTCTCACAATATATTAGTGACTGAAATTTTTCAGCTTTTTACGCCTGGCTATTCACGTTTAGTCTTCCTAAGGTCAGTAAGCTTCAGGAAAAGTACAAGTTTATATACATTTTTATTATAAAATGTAGATGCAGTCCCATACCCATCATTTCTACATGCGTGTGTGTGTGTGTATATATATGTATATATACACACTTTATCATGCATTTAAGAAAACTGGGCAGAGCCAAATATTGCATGGTATTATTTACTAAAATAATATCTAACCTCCAGAATAGTTTAGATGTACTATGTTAAAATATATAGATTTATGTTATTTTTGTTTTTTAATCTCTTTGTTTCTGATCAATTTGATACGTTGTTTAGTTATTTCTAATTATGGATTTAAAAGTGGCTACAACAGAGTTTCTGATTTGGATTTTAACTTGTGAATGAAAATAACATGTGCAGTGATGTATCCAAGATTTTCAAAATATTAGATCTGACCATCTTAGTTTGTAATCATTAACCTAAGGGCTCAATTTGCATCTGACTCTAAATATTTCATTTGAGCGATGAACAAACATAATGGAACAAATTTTTATAAAGCAGCGTGGTGAGACATTTCAACGAATCTTTGCATTTTGTAACTGCAGTAAAGTCTAAAATTGAGAGTTGTCTCCATGAGGTTATTAATAACTGTACAGCTCTGAAGAGACGATGGTAAGCGATTCCTTCTGAAATCTGTAAGATTTACATTACCCCCGGTGAGATGTTTGCCCTAGATGTGCAGCTGTACACTGTGGTGGAGGACACCATCTTCATTCGACAGTGAGAGGTTTTATAGCTTGCCTATAAAATTTTCCTTCTGAAAGTTTTCAGTCCCAATGTGATTCTCGAACTTTATGAAAAGTCCCTCTTGAAATTTGTTAAGTCTCTAAAAATTCGACATTTGCTAGTTTTCTCTACCTTATTGCTGCTAATCTAGAATAATGAGTTAAATTCTGACATCAGATATGGAATCTGTATACTTCTCTGCAAGTAAACTCATAACCTTAATAGTTTTTAATTTAAAGATATCAATTCACTTTTTTGTTGTTTTTGGAAGCTGGGTTAAGATACCAGTGGGAATTTTGGCTTCCATACCTATTGTCCTTATTCCCACATGTAGGATCATTGTTATAATTTCTGTGACCTTCTGGTCTTCATTTCACTTAGGAAAAGAGGAGGTTTACAGAATCCGTGGGCCAAAATGACTGCAAATATGATTAAGAAATATACTTTATGCCTTAGATAGAAATTGATTTTGACCTTAAGAATCATGGAAGCGAAGAATAGAGAGAGGGAAGGAGGCGGGAGTGGGGTCTCAGTGTGTGACACATCTTGTACCTGCAATGAATCCCCAATAATAAAAAAAAAAAAAGAATCGTGGAAGTATTTGAAGCTTAAGTGAACACAAGAATCAGTATTAACATTAGTCAAGTGTCTTTCTGGCTGTGCCTGGAGTTTGGGCACAGAGAATTCAAAGATATATTTATGTGTGCTTCTAGGTCGGCCCCCCCAAACCATTTAGCAGCAATGTTTGGGTACTGGCACTGAGGTGAACATTCTTAGATTAGATCTTTCCTTAATATATTTCTGAGAGTAAAATTTCTGAGTCAAAGGATGTGGGTGGCCAGTTTTAGGTATCAGTTTGACTAGGTTATCCTACCATTATTTCCTCAAACACTCGTCTGGGTGACATTATGAGGGTATTTTGCAGATAGATGTTTTTAACTTTTATAATTAGTTGACTTTAAATAAAGCACATTACCCTCCACAATGTGGTTGGATCTAATATAATTAGCTGAAGGCCTTAAGAACATAAACTGAGGTTTCCTAGGGAAGAAATTCTGCCTCAGACCTCCAGAATTTTCAGGATACAGGCCTTCCCCGCAGATTTTAACCTTGCCAGTTTCCAGAATCTCATGAGCCAAGATAGAGATGAAGATACCCTGTCTACATATTAAGACTGTTGATTCTCTTTCTTTGGAGAACTCAGACTTAGAGGTATAAAGTGCTTAGCATATTAGTAATACTTTTTGTTATATACTGTTAAATGGACCTAAAGAAAGTGCGTGCTTTATATATGTTTGCCTTCACCATCCTCAATATTGGCTATTATCAGTGGTTTTTAGAAATGATGTTCTCACAACCTAGTCTTAGACCAGCTAGAATTTTGTTTGCTATTGTGTAAATTTACAGATTAATTTGGGGGGAAATTGATGGTTAGTACTTTTGAGTCTTAGCATTAAAGAACATGCTTTGTCCTTCATCTTATTAAAGAGTATGACTGTTAGAAGATTTTTATAATTCTTTCCATTTTTGCATATGGGTTAAGAATATGTCTAATAATTTTATGTTCGTATTGTTATTGTAAATAGGATTTTCTTTCACCTTATTGTCTAAGTGATAGAGTTATAAGAAACTACTTCTTTAAAATGCTACATTTGAATGGTTACTCTTCATGAATTTTCTACTAATTCTAGTAGTTAGTTTTACTAGGTGGACAATTATGCCATCTGTAAATAATCATATATTCAACCTTGTATCATTTATTTTAGAATATTTTTTACTTCCTTTAAAAGTTTTCTGGTCATATTGATCAATACACAATAATAAAAAATACAAATAGTAAAAGTGGACTTTTCTGTATGTAATATTGACCATTGGATATGTAATATACACACATTATTGCAACACACTTGACAGTGTCATGTATACAATTTGTATGCAATTTGTATACATGGCACTGTCAAGTGTGTTGCAATAATGTGTGTGTATTACATATCACATGAAAGATGAAACTGAAATATTAAGAACCTTTTTAAATGAGTATAAATATTGAGATTTATCAAATAATTTCTTTAAGTCTAAAAAGATCACTATGAGTTTTCTCACTGAGCCCTTCAAAACACTATAGCAATATATACCCTAATATCGAACCATCTGTGTATTCCTGGTATAAACCCTTCCTGGTTATAAAGTGTTACTTTCTCATTAAGATGCTAAATTTGATCTCATTGTTATACATGTATTAAGTATCTAATTGTGTATCTAGTTTTCTCATAATTCAGTGATTATTGTATTATTATGTGCTTTTACTTCCTAGTGAATTAGTCTTACGGGGAACCAGACTTAAATTGAGAAAAAATGAGTACTTTATGGTAAATATTACTGAAATCTCAGATCCATTTTAATAAAGTTAAAGAATATTGACCTGGAGGGTATTTAGTAAGTGCAACCTCTCAGTCTTCCCAGTTTGCTGATGACTAGTTTTAGACGACAGTCTTTTTTTTTTTTTTGAGACGGAGCCTCAAGCTATCCCCCTGGGTAGAGTGCCATGGCATCACAGCTCATAGCAACCTCCAACTCCTGGGCTCAGGCGAGTCTCCTGCCTCCGCCTCCCAAGTAGCTGGGACCACAGGCG
>CAUYQV010094200.1:0-23104 GCA_963574575.1 Galagoides demidoff | reverse complement strand
TTTCCCTGCATAGCTAACAAAAGCCCAGTTAAATCATAACGACTTTACATGGATGGCACTGGAAAATGTCCTCTTTAGCAAAGTATCTCAAGAATGGAAGAAAAAGTATCCAATGTACTCAACACTATTATGAAACTAATTGTTAGCTATCTTAGGAATGCTACAATCCAAATGGAGCCCTAGACTATGGGGAAAGGGGAGGGGGAGGATGGGTGAAGAGAATGATATTGTGGGGATCACGCCTATAATTTATCCTATTTGGCTACATGTGAATTTGTCTAAAGGTTGAATATAAATGTCTAAACATAACAATTATGAGAAAGACATGATGGCTATGTTAGCCACTTGAATGAGAGTTTTCCAAACTGCATATAGAAGCAATACACTGTGCCCTATGAGAGAATTAATGTACACAATTATGATCTAATAAAAAAACAAATTAAAAAAAAATCATAATGACTTTTATAATAACTCCAGCCTGACTCTTGGGGCTTGTGGAAAGGAGCGATGTGGCCTAGTGATGAGAAGGAAGGAGTCTTCCTGCTTTTATGAAGTGGAACCCAGCCTAGGCAAAACACTTTAAAACAAGAAAAATTTATATTTGGCCAATGCCAATTTCCCTTTCTGAAGCCTTCTCCCAAGGATCCTGGACCCCTATGTTATGTTAAATGGTTCCCACCTTGTAGCTTCCCACTCAAGTCTAACATCTTCCTAATGTGCTTCATGTTCTAGAATTACCCAACCACTGCCTCTGTGCGGGAACGGGAAGTGTGGTCTTTGAGACACCTTCCATTAAGATGTCTGGATCTCACTCTGGGCCTACTGAGTCAGAATGGCTATGGCAGAGGGCGCCTGAGAATCTATCTGGAATCATAACAAACTCCTTCAAGCATCTATGTCTGTTTAGATCAGGCACGTAGGCCGGAATCCTTTCATCTGAAGAGCCAACATTGTATATCAGTGTCCCTCAAACTTTGGCAGGCATCCGAATCCCCTGGAGGGCTTGTTAAAACAGATTGCTGGGTCTTCACCCCCAGAGTTTCTGATTCCTTCTAAACCAGTGGAGCACTGCAAGATAAAAATGAGAAAAGCAGGATTAGAAGTGGTGGGGAAGGCGGAGGGGTGTGTGTGTGTGTGTGTGTGTGCGCGCGCGCGCGTGCACCTAAGATCTGTCTAACTAGGAGTCTAATTTTATTTTTATGCTAAGTCAGACCCTGGTTTTTGCAGCTTTTTCTTTCTAATTCTCTTTACTATAACCCCAAATAGTTCCCCTGGTGGTTCCAATAGCACTAATAACAAGAGGATAGCCTGGGTGAGGCACGGTAAGGCAAAAGCTATGACTGTTCTAGACTTTTTCATTTCTGGAAATCCGTACACTTAAATTTCTCAACGTTAGGTTTTTACTTTGGCCACCAGGGGGCTCTCCTATCATTGTATTACACCATGTACACCGTGGGAGAGCGAAGTGGAAATGATGCTTCAACCTGGGAAGCCTGGAGGGTTTGACGAAATTTGTGCTTAGGAAGTTTCTACCCTATTTTTGAATATTAATTTTCCCCTGAAATTATCATAATATTCTGTAATTATTTACTGGTAAGTATTTAAGGACAATATTTTAAATGAATGCAGGCTTGAAAGTTTGAGTTTTTACTGTAGAAAATGGCTAATAAAATTTGGGGTGTAATAATTGCCACAAGTACAGGGCAGAGAGGTGAGAATGAGTGCAGTTTTTAAAAAGAGATTGTTTCAGACTTTTGGTTTCTGTTGTTTTGGTTTTTCCAGACCAAGAAGCTTGCATTCAGAGTTAGGATTTCATAGGTAAGATGTTTTCTCTGTGGTGGATGAGGATACGAAAGGGAAGCCCAAATGTGTATACGTATTTGTTCTGGAGTTCAGCCTTTTGTTACTTTTGACAGAGTGAGGGACCTTTCAAGGCAAATCAAGCTCTTTAAATAGACAACAATATTGTTCAGAGATTAGTTATTTTGGAGCCTTAAAACATGGTAAACACCACACTGACCGAAGGTAACATATTTCCTAGTTATTCCAAAGAAATTGGTTCCTAAAACATAAAGTGAAATAATTTGATTTAGTACAGAAGGAAGTCAGAGCTTGTTTCATGGCTCTGTGACATGGGCAGCCACACAGGCCCTGTGCATAGAGGAACCCTATGTGTGATTAAATGCTTGTCTCTTATCTTAAATTCTAGTTTTGTTTTGTTTTGTTTTGTTTTGTTTTTTTGAGACAGACTATTATTCTGTCACCAGGGCTAGAGTGCTGAGATGTCAGCCTAGCTCACAGCAATCTCAAACTGCCGTGTTCAAGTGACCCTTCTGCCTCGGCTCCCCAAGTAGCTGGGACTACAGGATCCTCCACGCCCCCCCTAATTTTTTTGTTTTTAATAGAGGCAGGGTCTCACTTTGCTCAGGCTGGTCTCAAAGTCTTTTTTTTTTTTTTTTGGTAGAGACAGAGTCTTACTTTGTCACCCTCCATAGAGTACTGTGGCATCACAGTTCACAGCAACCTCCAACTCCTGAGCTTAGGCAATTCTCTTGCCTCAGCCTCCCAAGTAGCTGGGACTACAGGTGCCTGCCACAACACCCAGCTATTTTTTTGTTAGAATTTGGCCAGAGCCGGATTTGAACCCACCACCCTTGGTATATGGGGTCGGTGCCCTACCCACTGAGCTACAAGGTGCTGCCCTCAAACTCTTGAACTCAGACAATCCACCCACCTCAGCATTCCAAAATGCTGGGATCACAAGGGTGAGCACTGCACCCAGCCTCCTCTTAGTTTTGCACTGTGTCCTAAAAATCCTGTAGCTGGTTCTGAATGGCATAGATTACTGTCTCCCATCCTCCTGCTGGCTGTACTAGTAGTTCTCATCCTTAGTTGCACTTTAGAATTACCTGGGGAGTTTTTGAAAATTTCAATACCCAGGCTGCCCCAGACCAATGACATCACAGTCTTCGGGGGTTGGTTCTAGGTGTTGCTATTTTTAGAAGTCCTCATATAATTCCAATTTGCAGCCCAGGTGTAAAACCACTGTACATTTTGGAGCTTAGTTTCTAGAACCTTCCTTCTGTACCAATCTCCCATACTTGGATTGCTCTCACAGTTTAATGGATCTGTAAGATTTGATTCTTCACATAGGCTTTGTGCATTAGAAGAACAAAAGTGCATAGAATTTGAATCCTTTATATGACGTGCTTTATTTTTTTTTACTATTACTTTAAAGATTGTGGCGCCACAAAGAAAACCATCTTTCTTAACTATAGGTCTAATCACTTTTGTATTCCCTTTAAAGTAGCAAATTAATGTCCTCTGGAAAGAAAAACCTCAGATATTTAGTGAAATTAAAACTAGATAGAGAAATACACAGTCTTTCCTGTTCTTTGCTAATGGCTGAATGTTCACTAAGCACCCTGCCCTGTCTGGGCCTGCACTGGCTTTCATTAAATGCCTCTTTTCTATCTGAAGGGTTTTGGGGGCACTAATTGTTTTTTCCTTTTGAGTCACCTGTGGGCTTTGGCAATAATCTAGAAGCGTCTCGTCTCAATCCTTCTGGATTACAGGAATTGAAGGCCCCAATTAGAGACCTGGGGTCCTGCAAGGGCAAATCCTTTTAACCTTAATTCACTGGGGGCCTCTTCTGAGCAGAAGCTGTTTTTCTGCCTTCACTCTGACAAAACAGCTCTCTGCAGTGTGTCTTCCCCAAGTTGTGTCTACGCACAGGTAATTTAGGGATTAAGTCCGACCCCAGATATTTAACTATGAGAATTATATTAAATCTTTCCACTTGTTTAGCTTTGAATTGGGCATTGAGCAGAGATATAGTAACTTTACAGCAGAGTAATTAAATGTTTAATGAAAATATTAGTTAGCTCTAACCGAAAGAGGATGAAAAATAAAATAATCCCTTGGCTCTTGGAGGCTGAGATTCAAAGTCACACAGAGGCAGTGTTTTTAGGTTATAATTTAAGGCCAAATGAGAAAGAAGAGCTGAGGTGAACCCCAAGTTTAGAGTAAGGAATCCTCTCCAACAGCTTCTCTTTAGCAAATGCTCATTGATAAGAGTGACCTATATAATTTCAGGGTACAAAAAGTGCATTGTTCTTTATATGTGTCATTCTCTGAATTGAAGTGTGTATTTTTTCAGGTGTATATCAATATCACTTAATGAGTAGATACCGGATATTATGCTGGGTGCTTTATGCATACATAAACCTCAGGACAATCATTCAGAGTAGTAATTATTGTCTTGTTTAATTTTTTCCTCAACTTTTTGGAAGAGTTTGAGAGGGATTGGTATCAGTTCTTTAGGTATTTGGTAGAATTCAGCAGTGAAAGCACCAGGTTCTGGAATTTTCTTTGATAGGAGACTTTTTATTACAGACTTAGTTCACTTGCTTGTTACTGGTCTGTTCAGACTTTCTATTTTTTCCATGATTCAGTCTTGGTAGGTTGTGAGTGTGGGAATGTATCCATTTCTTCTTGGTTATCCAATTTGTTGGTATGATTATTCACAGTCCTTTGTGTCTCTGTGATTATTGGTTGTCATGGCTCCCACTTCATTTCTGATTTTGTTTATTTGTCATCTCTGTTTTTTTCTTAGTCTAACTAAAGTTTTGTCAGTTTTGTTTGCCTTTTCAGAAAGCCAACTCTTAGTTTCATTGATCTTTCTATTGTTTTTCTAGTCTCTGTTTCATTTATTTCTGCCCTGATCTTTGTTATTTCCTTCCTTCTGCTAATTTTGGGCTTAGGGGTTTTTTGGGGGGGGGCGGGGCTGGGTTTGAACCCTCCACCTCTGGTATATGGGGCTGGTGCCCTACTCCTTTGAGCCACAGGTGCCGCCCTGGGCTTAGTTTTTTTTCTTTTTCTAGTTCCTTGGGGTGTTACATTAGGTTGTTTCTTATTTTTTGATTTAGGCATTTATTGCTATAAACTTTTGTGTTACCCCTGATTTTTCTGCATCCCCATTGTCCCATTTTAGAGATGAGGAAACTGATCCTCTGAGAGGCTAGGTGACTTAACACAGGTCACATAGACTTTTAAGCATCAGAACTGGGACTCCCAACCACCTCTTATCTCCAGACTCTATTTCTACCCTACTACACAGCCTCTAGAAGTTATGGATGTAGTATTTTTTGAAAATTATGGCTCGGCGCCTGTGGCTCAATCGGCTAATGTGCCAGCCACGTACACCTAACGTGGCGGGTTCAAATCCCCAGCCCGGGCCCGCCAAACAATAATGATGGCTGCAACCAAAAAATGGCCGGGCGTTGTGGCGGGCACCTGTGGTCCCAGCTACTTGGGAGGCGGAGGCAGGAGAATTGCTTGAGCCCAGGAGTTGGAGGTTGCTCTGAGCTGTGATGCCATGGCACTCTACCCAGGGGGATAGCTTGAGGCTCCGTCTCAAAAAAAAAAAAAGAAAATTGTGATCAAATATACATAACATAAAACTTATAATTTTAACTACTTACAATGTACAGTTCAGTGGCATTAAATATAGTTGCATTGTTGGGTAGCCATCACCATTATCTAGCTCATGAACTTTTTCTTCAAATGGAAACTCTGCACCTGTTAAATGGTAATTCGCCATATCCAGTTTCTGGTAACCATGGTTTACTTTCTGTCTCCATGAATTTTGCTACTCTAGGTACTTCATATAAGTGAAATCATACAATATTTGTCCTTTTGTGGCTGGCCTATTTTACTTAGCTTAATGCCTTTAAGGTTCATCTATGCCATAACATGTATTAGAATTTCATCCTTTTTTAAGGCTGGATAGTATTCCACTGTGTGCATATACATGTATCATGCTTTGTTTATCTATTCATCTATTGATGGACACTTGGGTTGTTGCCACCTTCTGGCTATAGGTGATCAGTGCTGCTGTGAACATTAGTATTCAAATATCTGTACAAGTCCCTGCTTTCAGTTCTTTTGGGTCTAGACCCAGAAATGGAATTGCTGGATCATATAAACACATGAGGTAATTCTGTAGTAATTTTGTGGGCAGACAACCATGCTGTCTTGAAGGCTTCGAATTTTGTATTAGGGTATTTGATTTAAAAAGCAAATCTTCTACATAGAATGCTCAGGTGAAATTCAACTACAGAATAACAACTTGGCCAACAGGATCAGGTCTGTCCCCTTGGTTTGTAAGGTTCTTATCAGGCATGGGGTCAAGGGAGCCTAGAAGTCATTGAAAGGGAAGAGGAGGAAGAGATCTTCCTTCCCTCCCTGTGGGTCCTTTATCAACAAGTGGGTGTACACATCTGCCTGGTTCTTGCCCTGGGTGTTCCAGTAAGAAGGAAAATCTTTGGAAAGTGTGCATTGGTAGGGTTATCTATCTACACCCGAACATTCTTTCTAGGCACTGGAGGGAGCAAGGCCCAATCTCTGCTGATTTTATTGTGCAAATTACATCCATGCAGAACCATCCTGCAACTCTCCATATTGAATAATTGCCTTTGTAAAGTAGTTGTCATCATGTTTTTGTATCATAATGCTGCTAATAGATAGAGCAGCTGCTGGGCTTCTTTATCTGTGGGGCTCAGCCAAGTAAGAGCCAATGGTAAAATAAATAAATAAATAAAAACAGCATTTGGCAGGGTGGATGTTGGGCAATTAATGATGATTTACTAATAGATTTCAGCTGTGCCTCTAATGCCTTCTGCATTAATGGAAATTTAATGGCATCCTATGAATTTACTTTGGCAATAATCATGTGCGCTGGTATTCAATCCAGCAAACATTTATTGCATGTCTGTCTGTCCTACTGTTGGAAGTAAATAAGCAAAGAACTAAAGGGCACACCAGTGATTACCCAGATACTTACTCCCAGACTTTCTTCCCCATTTAAACAAAGATAGACTATGAAGAGGAATCATAGAAGTTATACAGTTCAATCCCTCTCTCCCTGCTGCAATTTTCTTGAGTATTACAGATGAGGAAATGGGCCTGCAAAGATGAAGTTGGTATGAACACAATGATCTTGGTTCAAATCCCTGCTTATGTATGTGCATTGGGGGGTAATATTTTATTTTATTTTATTTAGAGACAGAGTCTCATTTTGTCACCTTCGGTAGAGTGCCATGGTGTCACAGCTCACAGCAGCCTCCAGCTCTTGGGCTTAGGCAATTCTCTTGCCTCAGCCTCCCAAGTAGCTGGGACTACGGCACTTGCCACAATGCCTGGCTATTTTTTTGTTGCAGTTTGTGGCTGGGGCTGGATTTGAACCTGTTACCCTCAGTACGTGGTGCCAGCACCCTACTTACTGAGCCACAGGCACAGCCGTTGGGGTAATTTTTTTTATTTTTATTTTTTGAGATTCACTTTGTCACCTTGGGTAGAGTGCTGTAGCATCATAGCTCACAGCAACCTCAAATTTGGGGTCATTTTTTAATTTTTGATTTTTGAGTCTCACTTTGTCACCCTGGTCAGAGTACTGTGGCATCATAGCTCACAGCAACTTCAAACTCCTGAGCTCAAGAGGGATCCTCTTGCCTCAGCCTCCTGAGTAGCTGGGACTATAGGCACCCACTACAACACCCTGCTACTTTTAGAGACAGTGTCGCTCTCTTCTTGCTCAGGCTGGTCTTGAACTCCTGAGCTCAGGCAGTCTATGCACCTTGGCTTTCCAGAGTGCTAGGATTACAGGTGTGAGCCACCGCACTCAGCCCCAGTTTTGGGGTAATTTATCTAAACTTTCTTATTCCCAATTTCTTCATCTGTAAAGGTAAGGCTTCAGACATTGTCTTTGTTCTGCAATATTCTCCTCACTTACTGTACCTTTCACAGTCTTCTCATCTTTCTCTCATTATTTATTCTCTTCTTTTCATAGCTCCTTCTCATTGACTTGTCTCTGAGACAATGTGAGAATTCTTAGAACTCTAAACGAGGCCTTCTTCTCTTACTTCTCTATATTCTTTCCTTGGACAATCTCAGGGAAATTAGGCTGGTTACCCGTAATCTGTATCTCCTGCTCTGAAATTTGTCCTAAGCTCCAAACCACATGCCCATCTCTCTGCTTGGAATCTCTGTGGGCATATGCCATAGGTCTTTCTGTTTAAACTGCACATGACCAAAACTGAACTGAGGATCTTTATCCATGCCTGTTCCTTCTCCAGTATTTGCTGTCTAAATAAAATAATAATTTACTGAGTTTCCAAGTCAGAAACGGAAGGATTTTTTATACCTAACCAAATCGCCAAGTCCTGTTGCTCAGTTATCCGTGTAGTCCTCCATCCCTCCCACCTCCCTATTGTCACCATCCTCATTCAGAGTCCTGAACTACCACCATGTCTCCTAAATGATCATCCTGCTGCAAATCTCACTTCCTCCTGCAAATCATCAATCCATTCTGCGAGCCATACCCAGAGTTAGCTATCACGCAAATGCATCTTCAATAGAGGAACACCTACTCCAATGGCCTCCTATTGTCCTTAGACAAAACCCAAACTTCTAAGCCTCTGTAGCAGAGTGGAACATTTATTATCCTAACAACTGGCACTAGAATTTCTCTTATTAAGGAGAAAATGGTTTTTGTGAAGAAAAATACTTCAACAAATTACCAGAGGTGAGCTGATGGTGTGAGACACTAGAAGCCAAGGTAACAAAATAAATGTCAGTGAAGATAAACAAAAGTGTGTGGTTGATGGAAGTCCTGATGGTAAAGTGTTTGAGGACTTTAGAGGACCAAAATTCTAGTGTTCACTTTAACTTGTACATTGCAATGATATAACCGTCTGATAGACAATAAAAATCTACTACTTACACAAATTACCTGTGTGTGTGGGGGTGATTATGTGTGTGCATATGTAATATTGTGTGTGTTTATGTGTGCATGCAAAAGAAAAGAAAGTGTCTTGGTTAACATTATGTAGGAATAGGACCAGGACTCATTTGTTGCAGTGCTGACCTTTCAATGACTCAGGAATTTACTGCCAGTGATAGAAAGCACTCAGGAATGGGCTGAAATCTCAGGAAAGGTTTTGACTTTCCATACTCCGTGGAATGAGTTTTCAGTTTGCTTATCTAGATCTTTATGATATTGCATCCGATTTACAGTGTCTTTCCCTGTCTCTTCACTGCCTTTCTCTTCAAGCTCATATCGTTTCTCTTTCTGCTGGACTCCAACTGTGATAACTTCTTCCATTTGCTCAATCTTGTCATAAATCATGGCTCATCTCCTTGCTCTTGCAGACTGGAGAACTGTTTTTGTGATTTTAACTAAGGTAACTCTCTTTTCCCTTCAGATTGCAGCTTAAATGTCATTTCCTTAGGAAACTGTCCCTGATTTTTATCTAACACTGTTTATAAGGTAGGCTGCAAGTGGATTAAGTGCCTAATCTATACAGAAAAAATAAAACTATAAAGTTAATAGAAATAATATAGGAAAAATCTTTTTATGGCCTGGGGGAGAAGCAAGAAGCATAAGGAGATACACGGATATACTTGATTCTACCAGTAATTGTTTTGGTCAACAAATAATAATATAGACAAAGGTAACAGTCATGACGGGTTGGAGAAAATACTTATAAGAACCTAATGTATAGAATATATCAGGCATTTCTGCAAATCAATGAGGAAAGCACAGAAACTCCAACAGAAAGAAAACAAGCAAAGCTTATGAATAAGCAATACACAGAAAAAGAAACACAAAAGGTTAACAAACATGATGAAGAGATGCTTGATCTTAGTAGTAGTTAGAGAAGTGGGCACAAAAATAACAACAACATCAGACATTAGACAGCCAATTAGCCAGTTAGGTGGTTCCAAGTGCTCTCAGGGAGGAAAGGTAGATGAACCTGCATGCCCTGCTTAGCAACTTTTTAGGAGATCAGTCTGTGCTACATGATCAAATTAAGATCAAATTAAGTGTACTTAGTCCCCAGGAGCCGCCAGGTCTCTCCTTGGCATATATTCTTCTACAGATCTCTAAGGAAACGTGTTGGTTGATTTAGCCCCTGAGCTGTTTGTACACTGGGAAATAGGCAGTAACTTAGGTATCCATCACTAGGGGCATGGGAATGGGAAAAATTGGTCAATACACAGTGTAGAATACTATACAGCAAGTAAGAAATAATCAATTAGATGCCACATAGCAATGTGGAAAGACCCTATAAACATGGCACTAAATGAAAAAGTGAGAAATAGGGTGAGGTCTTTAGCAGAGTACCACTTAAGAAAAAAAATATAGTAGAACCTTTGCAAGCTGATCACCCAAGGGACTGTAACAAACTGGTCAACACATGGAGGAGGTCAACATAAGAAACTTTCATTGGGTACATGTGGTGGTGCATGTCTGGTCTATGTAAATTAGGTCAACTTAAGGAGGTGGTCAATGTAGGGAGTTGGTCAGCTATGGAGGTTCTACTGTATAATTAGAATATTACAAGTTTTATAAGTTTTATAAAAACACATATGAGGGGACATTTGGTTTCTAGTCACGCACATAAAGAACTTAGAATTTGTCATTTCCATTCCTTTTTTTGTATATAGTTATGCTTTAATAAAAATTAAATTCAGAAAAACAGAAAAACCAAAGTATTTTGAATGCAAAAGTATGTTATGTGGATGTCCGTCCCACAGTCAGCCACCAATTAAATAAACGATCCCCTTGTTATCACCAATGACCTCTATGATGCCTGATCCAATCCCCAATCTCAGGGCTTGCATTGCTTGACTTATGTGTAGGATGTCCAGATAATCCATTATTAAAACTGGCTACTTTTCAGAGTGAAAGGGGGAACTATTAGTAAGGACACCAGGAGAAAAACAGGCATGAGCTAGGCCTGCCGTAGGTGAGTCAGGAGGAAGAACTACCTGTCCCCCAGCAGCACCTGCACCAGCTGCTCACCCTCCCCAGCCCCCATCTGTTCTCTCTGTGGACTCCCCAAGGCCACAGCCTCCTGATTTTTCTCCCTCTCCCAAGCCTCTTGTCCTTGATCTCCTTTCATGGTTCCTCTCCTCCTCCCTAACCTTCTAATGTTGAAGCATCCAGGGCTTTGTTCTTACGCCCTTTTCTTTTCCTCTTCACACTCATGACTTTATTTATTTTTCTTACTTATACATGTGTATATTAGCTTTCCACTTTTGCCTTCACAGAATTAAAAAGGCTAAACTTAATAACAATAACAATGTTTAACATAAGGACTGAGAACAAAAACCTCATAAAGAAGGAATGAAGATAAATACATTCAGAAAAGAAATCAGATAATTGCTGCAATGAAATATTAAGCAATAATAATAATGCAAAGAAAGTAACATTCACATTGTCACATAGGAGTATGTCTATTATAGACTTTGATAAGTTAACTTCTTATTATTTTGTTTTTTCCAAAGTCTCAAAAAAATAGACAACTAATATTTATAAATAAAAGTAAAAGATAATTTAAAAAAACCAAATTATGCCAAATCTCATAGACAATAGAAAAAGAAATACTTCAAAATCATTCTACTTAATCTGGATACACCTAATACTAAAATTGGAGAAAATATATTATTACAAAGGGGAAATTACAAACATATTTCATTTATAAATGAGGATATAATATGATAAACAACATATTAACATGTTGAATTAAAAATTAATGTTTAAGTAATGTACTTTGGTCAAAATTAAATATAATTTATATGAGAATTAGTCACTATTTTCTTTTTTGACCAGAGAAGGAGGAAGGGGGTGGGGGTGAAGGAAAAAAAAACAAAAAAGAAAGAAAATAGTGACTTCCATTCTTTCAATAAGAAAAAATATGAACAAGCAGAAAATCAATAGTTCTTCTTAAATCCATCAGAGTAGTGATGTCCCTGCCCCCAAACTGCTGAGATAAATAGGTGGATACAGAGGATCACAGGTCAATAGAGGTAGAGAAACCCATAGCTAAAGCCATATCAGTAGGAATATTTTAAACTTTAATTAATTGATGTAATGCTGGAGGCTCAGTGTACACTAGTTTGAGAGTTAAAAAATGAGGAATCTCATGGTTATAGTCTTAAGGGGAAGGGTTACACTTTCATGTTTTTACCTCCAGAAGCTGTACCAGGTTCTCAGCTGCAAAGCCTGGAGGAAAACTGCCTGGTTCTACTGGGGTTGGGGGAAGCTAATAATCAATAATCTAATTGATTATTTCTTACTTGCTTTCTAGTATTCTACACTCTGTATTGACCAATTTTTTCCATTTCTGTGCCCCTAGTGATGGATACCTGAGTTACTGCCTATTTCCCAGTGTACAAACAGCTCAGGGGCTAAATCAACCAAAATGTTTCCCCCTTCCCTTCAGAGGGAAGGTAACCATTCTGAAATACTCCCAGGGTTCTCTCTGCACCTTAACAAGGCATGCTGGTGAGGAAAACCCTCTTACCAGAATCTAATCAACTGGGATTTACCAAAACCAAACTTCTTTGGTGGAAGGAAAATATCAAATTGAGGCTCACTAAGAGACTGAGACATGTAGTAGAGGTTTAGCCCACTCCTCCCCCCTCCAGACCCCAACAGGCTTCTGTATAATATTAGACAATTGCAGCTAGAAGAACTGAAAGCCACAGACCCATTTAAGGAGTCTCTAAGGACACCCAGAAATAATAGGAGAGACAAAAATAAGGAAACCAGAGGAAGTTTTAGCATCACAGCAAAATCAGAATACCACAAGGAAAAGAGAGAGGAGTCAAAGAAATTGTTGCTGTAAACAATGGCTGAGAATTTTCCAAAATTAAGGACAGACACCAAACCACAGATGTAAGAATCTCAGAGAATACAAGCAGGATAAATACCAAAAGAGCAATACCTGAGGATATCATAATCAAACTGCAGAAAAATCAAAGACAAAGAGAGAAACTTGAAAGAATCCAGAGGGAAAAACCAAACCACTTTACCTCCAAGGGACTTTACAGGCTAAGCCTTACATCAGACTTCTCTTCAGAAATCATGTAAGTAAGAAGAGAATGCAGTAAGATATTTAAAATGCTGACAGAAAAAACCCAACCTAGAATTCTGTATCCAGCAAAATTATCCTTCAAAAATGAAAGAAAAATAAGGACTTTCTCAGATAAAAATTGCATGACTTTGTTGCCTGTAGACCTGCCTTTCAAGAATGTTCTGCAGAGAAAAAGAAAATCAGATAGGTCAGAAACTCAGATATATATAAAGAATGGAAGACTATTAGAGAAAGAATAAATAAAAGTGAAATAACATCTTTTAGTTTTCTTCTTATTAATTGATCTAGCAGATAATTCATTCAAAATAATAATAACAATGCATTTGGTGATTATAACTTGTGATAAGTAAAATGAATGGCTGGCATGTTAGGAACAACAGGAGGAGGAACTGGGAATACTGTAAGATACTTGTACCACCCATAAAGTTATTTGAAAATGAATATAGATTAGTTGTAAATGTATTTTGCTACTCTAGGCCAACTGCTAAGTATTTTCTAAAAAGAGGTATAATTGATATACTAAGACAAGGGAGAAAACAGATTTATGTAAATTGCTCAATTAAAACTAGAGGTGGGGGCCAGGTGTGGTGGATCACGTCTGTAATCCTGGCACTCTGGGAGGCTAACACAGGTGGACTGCCTGAGCTCAGGAGTTGGAGACCAGCAAGTGTGAGATTCCATCTCTACTAAAAATAGAAAAACTAGCCCTGCATTATGGCTGGTTCCTATAGTCCCAGGTACTGGGGAGGCTGAGGCCAGAGGATTGCTTGAACACCCAGGAGTTCAAGGTTGCTGTGAGCTGTGACACCAGGCACTCTACCAAGGGTGACAGAGGGAGACTTTCAGAAGAAGAAAAAACAGAAAATGAACAAACAAACAAAAATCTCCCCAAAATACCAAACCAGAAGAGGCAAGAAAAGTGTGGCAGACAAAAAAAGAAAGGAAGAATAAAAGAACAGGAGCAATGAATAGAGAACAGGTATGAATATGACAGATACTAATTCAACTATGTCAATAATTTTTTAAAATTATCTAAATATGCAAATTAAAAGACAGGAACTGTTGGAGTGGACAAAAACCAAAACACAAGAATATATTGTGTACTGGAAACCTACTTGAAATATATGGACACAGAGAGATTAAAAATAGAGGGATGTGGAACAGAGTAGAGAGCCCAAACATAGACCACACAAATCTAGTCAACTGATTTTTACAAAGGAACAAAGGTAAGTCAATGGAGAAAGGATATTTTTTTCAACAAATGATTCTGGAAAAACTGACATCCACATGAAAAATAATGAATCTAGACACAGACCTTACACTTTTCACAAAAATTAACTGAAAATGGATTATAGACCTAAATATAAAACGCAAAACTATAATACCCTTAGAAGGTAGCATAAGAAAAAATCCAGGTCATTATGAGTTTGGTGATGGCTTTTAGACACAGCACTTAAATCAAGATCCCTGAAAGAAAAACTGCTATGTTAGACTTAATGAAAACTAAAAGCAAGCTGCTCTGTGAAAAATATTATTAAGGGAGTGAAAAGATAGGCTGAAAGACTGGGAGAAAATGTTTGTAAAACACAAATCTGACAAATAACTTGAATCTAAAATGTACAAAAAGCTCTTAAAAGTGAACAATAAAACAACCCAATTGAAAAATGGGCAAAAGATTTGAACAGGCAACTCACCAAAAAAGAGATATACAGCAAATAAGCATGAAAAGATGTCAATGTCATACATCATTAGAGAATTGCATATTAAAACAATGAGATGCCACTACCTGTCTGTTAGAACGGCTGAAATCTAAAACACTGACAAAATCCTGATGAGAAGGTTCTGGTCAGTCTGTGGAGCAATGTCACACGAGTAAACGGTAAAGCTTCTTTGAAAGGCAGTTTCTTACAAAGCCAAACATAGTCTTACCATACAACTCAGCAATTATACTCCTACATATTTATCTAAATAATTTTAAAACATATGTCCCTACTGGAAATCTGCCTGTGGATGTTTATAGCAGCTTTATTCATAATTGCCCCAATTTGGAAGCATCTAAGGCCTTCAATAGGGGAATGGACAAACTGGGGCACAGAAACACAAAAGAATATTACTCAGTGATTAAAAGAAAGGAGCTCTCAAACCATTGATGAGCCATAAAGAAGCTGTAAATGTGTACTGCTAAGTGAAAGAAACTATACAATTCCAACTATGACATTCTGAAAAAGATAAAACTATGGAGACAGCAAAAAGAGCTGTGGCTGTGAGGGTGGAGGGAGAGAGGGGAGTGAGCAGGCAGAGCAGGGCAGGTTCAGGGCTGGACAACACTGCCATAGTGGACGGATATCACAATACGTTTGTCAAAACCCATAGAATGCAAATCACAAAAACTGAACCTTAATGTAAAATACGGACTTCAGTTAATAATGTATCAATGCAGGTCCATCAGGGTTAACAAGGGGAAAACTGACAGTGGGGGAGGAATGGGACACACAGAGAAAGTATATGGCAACTCTGTAATTTCTGTTCCATTTTTTTCTGTAAACCCCAAACAGTTCTAAAAAACAATTTTTTTTTTAATAGCAAAAATCCCTCCAAAACAAAACAAAGCATGTGCAAGGGCCAGTACAGGGAAGCAGAGAAGCCAATCCACTCAGGAGCTTTCATTCCAAGCTCTTTCCACCTTTGGAGGTCCTGGCGTCAGTCATGATGACATGGAAGATACTTAGGAGGCAGTGGTGCTCAAGGCAGAGCTCTGCCCACACTGGGAAAATATATAATTTATACTCAGACTCTCTAGGGGGAAACTGTCAGTGCCTGGGGAGACTCCTTTAGAGTAGAGGGATGAGAAATTGGCTAAAGTCACATGGTTTGTATCAAATCTGTTGACTGGAATCTGCCTCCACTGAAGTGTATAAAGACAAAAAGATAGCTGGGTGTGGTGGCGTGTGCCTATAGTCCTAGCTACTAGGGAGTCTGAGGTGGGAGGATCATCTGACTTGGAGGCCAGCCTGGGCAACATAAGGAGATGCCATCTCTTAAAAGAAAAGATAAAAAAAAAATTTCAAAATTAAATAAACAGTAGAAGATTAAAGGTTCCAACCATAGCCTATGATAAGGAGATGACGAGATGATAAGCGATTATCAAATGCCAGAGGCCATTCTGCCACTTTCTAGGGATAGAAAGTTATTCATCTTCAGAGCAACAGGGTCCTGCCAGGGAGCAAGAGGTTTGTGCTACTTTTATTGTGGCAGCTAAAATCCTTTCTATTCCACTTAGACACTGCTCTCACTTGGAAATACTTTTAAAACACATTTTGCTTTAATAAATGATTTTGTAAGTTTGCACAGATTTTGTAAGTTTCATTTAGCACTTAGAGAAAAACTATTTTTAATGCTTATGATAACTGATCAATCTTCAACTCTGAAAAAGCAAAAACCGACATGTGAATGAAAGGGGACACATCACACTGAACACAGTAGAAAGATCGCATGCCGGTAGGGAGGGGATAGGGACACGACACAAAGGTCTAAATAAATAAAACCAATGATGCCCTTGCACAGACCAGTGATTATGCTGTATCCTAATCAAAGGGTGATTCCTTTAACTCTCTACCATGGTTTTAAAAAATTATCAGTAATTTCCATGTGGGGAGAAGACTGGCATATTGGAATCTCTCAGGGGTCTTAGGGCAAAACAAAGGCTGAAGAGGAATGAATTAGATGGTCTTTCCCACTGTAGACTTGTTGAAATAGTTTGATGGAATGAGAAGGCTGGATTGAGTCAGAAGTGGGTTCTGCTGAGGCTACGGCAGCAGCACAGGCAAGAGCTTAAAGCCTGGGTTAGGCCAGCAACAGCAGGCCTGGAGGTGAGGGTGGGTGGTAAGGGACACTTTGGAGGTATAATCATTAAAACAGAAGGTGATTGGGGGGCATGGGAGTCAAGAAAAAGAAATATCATGATCTAATTTCCTTAGGATGGGTAGGAAGATAGAGAACACAGAGAAGGAAGGTTTGGGAAAAAGAATTGACTTTGAATGTATGAAGGTTGAGATGTGCAGAGATTAGGAAAACACCCCTCTCAGAATCTGCTGACAAAGGGTAGCTTGACTGAGCAAAAGCCCTGGTTCTGCTGGTCTCTGACATCCAGTTTGACAGTCGGCCCACGCTGTGCCTCCCATGGGCTGCCCCCAGCCAGTGACTGGGTGTGGCAGGAATACTGATCAAGCTGCCCAGGTAATATCAAGATTTTCCTCTTTCAATCAGCAACATTGACTTTGAGGTCTCTCCATTGGCCTAGCTGAACTTCCTTAGAACTTGAAAGCAGTCTCCAGCTCTTCCACCAGGCTTCTCTCCTCCCCTCTCCCCTTCACGAAGGGGCAGGGCAGCCTGAGGACTGACTTTCCTGCCTCTCGGGCCTTCTCTCCATTTTCCATCATCACAGGTCCCCCCAAGTCATCTTTTGCACATTTAATCTTGTCTTGATTGTCTGTGCAGTCAGATTATATAAAAAAACAACACATTGTACCCCACATATGCATAAATGTATTCATGATCTATGTGTATATAACTTAATAAAAAAAGAAAGAAAGAAAAAAAATCTTGTCTTGATGCCTGCTTTTTAGACAACCCATATTTACACAAAGTGTTACTGGGACATCCATTTGGAGATGTCAGGTGAGAGCTGCAGATAGAGTTTTACACATGTTGGGCATGTTATGTCACTTGGAAAGCAATAGAGCTGCTCAAACTGGCCTAAAGGCAAGGAAATTCTTAATTCCACTTAGCAGCGGGTACATAGATCGTGTGGTTTCCAGACATGACGTGATCAGGGCTCTGGTGCTATTTCTCTGAGATGTTAGGTTCTTCCCAACGCTCTGTGTGGACTTTGTCTTCAGGCCATTGTATAAATCGGAAGCTTCTCATTCTCTCAGCCTCAGCCCAAATGTCTCACACTCTTTGGCTCACTGGTCAACCCACTTAGAAGCCATTTCTCTTTCCTCCAAATGTAAATCTGTTTGGTATTATTTTATTCTGTTTGTTAAGGTTAATTGTTCACCTAGATGTCTCCTTTCTGGAAGGGAAAGTAAAGACTGTATTATATTAATTTTTATCCCCATTTAATACCTCACACATACTGGCATTTAGTGAGTATTTCTCTAATTAAAGTTATTGTCATTTCTTTGAATGGAGAAATGGAAACGGAATCTGTGCTAGAATTTAACATTTCAAAATTATTTAGAAAAGGAGCCCCATAGAAAAGATTTGAAATTCATACCTGTCTTGTCTCACTAGCTGGTGCACGACCAGGCCAATGTTGACAAACCACAGAGAGTGATAGTGAGGCTATGGCAGATGGGTCACATGTAAGACTCCCAGTTTGGGAATGATGCATATGGCTAATGAGTTCCAAGCTATGATTTGCAGCATAGGGACGGGATTTAGGAGTCCAGATTGATTGTATCCTGAAGGTTTTGACCTGATATTTTGCCTCAGCCAAACAAACAAACAAAAGCAAAGGCAAATAAAAGCGTATATAAAGAGGTGACAAACAGGAACATCCTCATATTCAAAACTAGAAACGAAGCAGAAAATATTATTCTATCTTTGTGCAAATTCCTATCTCTTAGAACCTTTTTTTTTTTTTTTTGTTGGCTGGGGTCAGGTTTAAACCCACCACTTCCAGTATATGGGACCGGTGCTCTACTCCTTTGAGCCACAGGTGCCGCCCATATCTCTTATAATCTTGAATGTTGAATCTAAAATAAAGAACTACAAAAGACTGTACATCTGTAAGAAGACTAGGCAAATAAAAGAATTGTTGACTGAGGATAGACTAACAACACAGATCTTGGGTGTAGAATTACAAAAGTCTGAGAGAAAAGATAAAAAATAAGAGGCACTGTATAATATGAAAAAAGACCATTTCTATCAAATTCCAAAGTCCAAAAATTGAGCAGCATGCTTTAGTTTTAACCAAGCAATTTTACAACAAATAAGAACAAAAAACTTTTTCTAATAGGCAGTTATTCAACTCAATACTCCCAAACTAAGAGTTGTATTAACTTCAGAGCTGTTCAATTTATGCTAAGTTATTAAACTAGGTTTGGTTTGGAAATACACAGAGATGTTTTGAGGTTGATGTCATGGGGAACCATCATGCCTATCAGCCAAATACCTTTGATGCCATGGCCAGACTTGATTAAAGTGAATATTTCTCTGTGATCTGAAGCCACTTGGTCTTCTCAGTGGGCCATGAATGAATCCAATAGTGAGTCCAGTGGCTGTCAGTTTTATACACGTCTAAGGGACTATTTACCCATTGGTATAAACTGAATCATGTTTCTCCCCTGCCCCTAGATGCATATGTTGAAGCCCCAGTGTGATTGTTTTTGGAGATAAGGTCATTAAAGAAGAAGGTAATCCAGGTTAAATGAGGTCGATAAGTCAGGGCCCCAATCCTGGAGTCCTGATCTGAGTTTCTCGGGCTGCCATAACTAAGTACCCTAGAAAGAGCGGCTTAAACAACAGATAGTTATTTTTCACGGTTCTGAAAGCAGCAAGTCCAAGGTCAGTGCCAGCAGATTCAGTTCCTGGTGGGGTCTCCTCTCTTGCAAATGGCTGGTCTTCTTGTTGTGTCCTCGCAGTAGATCTGGTCTCTCTTCCCTTTAAAATAAGGGCATTAATCCCACACGAGGGGGCCCCAACATCATAATCTCATCTAAACCTAACTACCTCCCCACCTCCAGATACCATCACTTTGGGGTTAGTGCTTTAACATGTGAATTTGGGAGGATGCAAACATTCAGTCTGTAACACCTTAAAAGAAGAGGAGGAAGAGACACCAGCTGGTTTTCTTGTGCTTGTGCTCACAGAGAGACCATGTGAGGACACAGCAAGAAGCTTTGATCTGCAGGCCAAGGAGAGAGGCCTAACCTGAAACCAGCTCTGCTGGCACCAAAAAGGAAATAAATCTTTATTGTTTAAGCCACCCAGTCTGGGTGTCTTGTATCAACCTGAATAGACTAATATACCTACTAAATGAGTCAGTAAAATTAAATGAAATACGAAAATTTGGAGACCAAAAATGAAAATAAATATATGACTAGGGATACACACAAACATACACATAGTGTGAACAGATTATGACTGCTTAGTAGGCATCGGGCAATGTTCTATGTACTTTACATATAAACACCCCTGTAATCTTCACAATTACATATGATCTGCCATCATTAACTGCACTTGACAGTTAGAGAAAGTGAGGTCTCCAGATTCGCCCATTGTCGTGGAACTGGACGTCAAATCCAGGCAGTCTGAATTCAGACCATGCTCCTAAACACTGAACATACAGTAGTATATCATAGTGCTGTTCAATAGAAATACAATGTAAACCACGTCTGGAATTTAAGAATTTCTATCAGCCACATTAGAAATAGTATGAGAAACAGTTAAAATTACTTTACAAATAGATTTCAAACCCAGTATAATTAAAACATTACCATTTCAATGTGTGCTCAATGTAATTTTTTCTTTTTAAAGACAAAGTCTTGCTCTGTTGCCTAGATTGGAGTGCAGAGGCGTCATTATAGCTCACAGCAACCTCACATTCCTGGACTCTAGCAATCCTCCTGCCTCAGCCTCCTGAGTACCTGGAACTACAGATGTGTTCCATCACATCTGGCTAATTTTTCTATTTTTTTGAAGAGATGCAGTCTCTTTCTGTTGCCCAACCTGGTCTCAAACTTCTGGCCCCAAGTGATCTTCTTATCTCAGCCTCTTAGAGTTCTAGGATTCTAGGTGTGAGCCACCATGACTGACCAATATAAATAGTTGTTGATAAAATATCTTAATACATTGTTACTAAGTTTGCAAAATCCATTATGTATTTTAAACTTATATCAGATATCGAGCAAAATTTACATTGTATTTCAAGTGCTCTATGGCCACATGTGACTGTCATCTACTATACTCAACAGCAAAAGTATATACGGCAGCATAGCTTAGTAACAAGTCTGGGTAAGATGCCACTAACTCCTACTTTACATAGGTACACACAGTTGGAATTCCTCCTGTTTTTCAGTAAGATGTTTTATCATGTTATATCACTAATGATTAATGCTGTCTTCAGTTGGTTGTGGGTTTTTTTTTTCTTTTTTTTAGAGACAGAGTCTTACTTTGTCGCCCTTGATAGAGTGCTATAGCATCACAGCTCACAGCAACCTCCAACTCCTGGGCTTAAGCAATTCTCTTGCCTTAGCTTCCCGAGTAACTGGGACTACAGGCACCTACCACAATGCCCAGCTATTTTTTGTTGCAGTTTGGTTGGGGCTGGGTTCCAACCCACCACCCTCAGTATATGGAGCCAGCGCCTTACTCACTGAGCCACAGGAGCCACCCTGGTTGTGGTTTTTAATTGCTCCTATTGGTGTATTAATGAAAATATTTACAGAATTGCCATTATTTTTTCTTGTGAAGTTATATGTGGTTGCCATTTTGTTATTATCAACTTCTTTTTTCCCTAGAAAAGGGAAATATGTAGGGTAGAAGGATTTTCTGGCCTTTTCCCCATCTCAGTAAGATACAGTTAGGAAAAAAAAAAAGAAAAGAAAAGAAAACTATGGAAGGAGATAGGTCACTGGTCTGACCTAGACTAGCTTTGTTTGTCTGTATTTTTATAACAAGTAAGACACAATTATGGAACACAAATAAGGGAGTTCCATGACCATGAAATGCAGTGATGCCGACCAGTTTACATAGATGCATTATGTTGAACCAAGGAGAATGGGCTGCCCTCTCGACAGCCTTACTGTATGGCTCTGGGTTGGAAGTGTTTCTGAAGGAGTCTTTTCTCTAACGGCAGTCGAGCTCCAGTGTTATAGAGAAGTGGTTATTTTTAAACAAAGTGAAAAAGAGCTTTGCCATGTTATACCGGCCACATCCCTCAAGATTAAAAAGAAAATGATTTTAGGTTATCTTCTGTCTGTTTCACTATATGCAACATTTGTTGTTCCCAGATTCCAAGGATAAGTGGATAAATGTGATGGTTTGCATCTGCCCTGGAACTAGTCAGAATTGGCTTTCTAAAGCAAGTGTTTCTACTCCTTTGCTTTATCTTTACCAAATGATCTGAACTGAAGCAATCTTTTAAAATGGCCATGATGCACTCAATGTTTTTGAAAGCAGAGCATTGTAACCATTTAGGTCTTTCATCGTTATTAGTGCACTGTGGCTCTTCTGGTAGAATTAATGCATGGAGGTTCCATTAAGTGTTCTCAGAATCCACTCACACACAGGGCCAATCTATTGTCCTCTTGACTAAGTGTTCAAATATAAGACTTGGAAAATATTCAGAAATATCACCAATCAGGAAAGAAAAGAAACCCACATGTGAGATTGGTAAGAAAGATGCTCTGAAGAGGGTTCGGGGCGGGGGGAGTGGTCCCCAGGGGAGGTAGAGTATTAAATAGAGTGTTAGGAAAAACAGCTAGGCATTTGGAGATCTGATAGTAACATCCAAAATCTCCAAATGGTTGTCAGTTTAGAAAATGTATGGGAAAAAAAGATTAACAAAAATAAGCTGATTATATTAAAGAAAGAAGAAATACAGCCTCTTCAAATATATGAACTGTGTATCAGTCAAGAAGCCGGGTTGTGAGTGATAGAATCCCAATTCAAACTAGCTGAAATGAAAAAGAAACTTTTATCTGTTCACACAACTGTCTAGCCTGAGGAACGTCTGGCCCTGGGCGTACTTGGATCCAGGGTCTCAAACGATGCTTTCCTGGTTCTCATTCCTTATCTGTTTCTCACATCTGTCCTTTCTACTCAGTTGCCTTCTTTTCCACTGCATGGGACATTTCTCCCCATAGCAGAAATGTGCCCTCGGGAATGCAGGCATCTTCGCCCCACAACTTCAGCTCCAAAAGAAGAGAGAAGCCTGGCTCGGCGCCTGTGGCTCAATCGGCTAAGGCGCCAGCCACGTACACCTAAGATGGTGGGTTCGAATCCCCAGCCGGGGCCCGCCAAACAACAATGATGGCTGCAACCAAAAAATGGCTGGGGCGTTGTGGCGGGTGCCTGTGGTCCCAGCTGCTTGGGAGGCTGAGGTGGGAGACTCGCTTGAGCCCAGGAGTTGGAGGTTGCTATGAGCTGTGATG
>CAUYQV010094198.1:0-37312 GCA_963574575.1 Galagoides demidoff | reverse complement strand
TGTGGTCCCAGCTACTTGGGAGGCGGAGGCAGGAGACTCGCTTGAGCCCAGGAGTTGGAGGTTGCTATGAGCTGTGATGCCATGGCACTCTACCCAGGGGGATAGCTTGAGGCTCCGTCTCAAAAAAAAAAAAAAATTATAACTTGACCTTAAAAAAAAGATGCAATTCATTACATCCAAGTGAAAGGTTTCTGTTCAATGAGGTGGACAAAGTTAAGAGAGAGATGACAAAATGGTAGAATATTTTTTGAAGTTCTGAAATCCACAAAGGATAGAAATACCAGATTCTCGTGCAAATCAACATCCAAAATGCAGCAACTTTAATACGACCTAAACATGAGAAGACAATTTATATAGGAGGAAATCTTAAAGAATCCTAGCATTCTGGAAGGGGGAGGCAGGTGGATTGCTTCAGCTCAGGAGTTTGAGACCGGCAAGATCCAGTCTCTAAAAAAAAAAAATGCTGGGCGTTGTGATGGGGGCCCATAGTCCCAGCTACTTGGGAGGCTGAGGCAAGAGGATGGCTTGAGCCCAAGAGTTTGAGATTGCTGTGAGCTATGATGCCAAGGCACTCTACCCAGGCCAACAAATGGACTCTGTCTCAAAACAAACAAACAAAAAATCTTTAATATGAGAACACTTCTACCACTGGCAATAATTAGACAATAGGATAGTGTCAAGTGTATGAGGATATAGGGACTTAGGGCACTGCTGATGAGAGTGTGGACTAGTGTAGAACATGGGGGGGAAATATGGCTGTTCTCACAATATAGGAATGACAAACTGAGTTTCTCTTACTCTGCTCTTACAACACAAATCACTTCTGTGCCCTCTGGCCACCAAATTGTGTGTGAGGATTTTCTCCACCAGCAACCTCTTCTCTGGTGGATTCTTCAGCAGCTATCAGTTAGGTGTCCTTTACTTCAATTTGGTCTAACACTTTCTACCTGGAATAGCATCAGATTCCACAACTTGAGTACTCAGCACGTCAAGACTGTCCCCAACTACAGATGCTAGTTGTAAGTAACAGGTTATCACCTACATTTCTGTCTGATCAGCTATAAATTGGCATTTCCATAACCTCCTCCTTGAATTTGATTAATTTGTTAGGTTGACCCACAGAACTTGGGGAACCATGTTTACCCATTTATTATAAAGAGTATTACAAAGGATATAGATGAATAGCCATATGGAAGAGATATGTGGGCCGAGCTATGGAGAAGGGGCAAGGACCTCCAGTGCTCTCCCTGGTGCCATCCTCCATGAGACATCACGTGTTTAGCAATCTAGAAGCTCTCCAACCCTGTCCTTTTGGGGTTTTATGAAGGCTTCTTTTACATAGGTATGATTGATTAAATCATTGTCCATTGATGGTCAACTTAACCTTAAGCCTCCTCTCCTAATGGGAGGTGGGGAGGTGAGGTTAAAAGTCCATCCCTCTGATTCCACCTAGGTCTTTCTGGTGACCAGCCTCCACCCTGAAGCTACCTAGGCTGCCAGCTATCAGTTTACTTCCTGGCATCCAAGAAGACATTTATTATTTGGAGATTCCAAGGATTTTAGGGGCTGTATTCTAGAAAATGGGGATGAAGGCCAAATACGTGTTTCATGATATCACACTTAGTCAAATTCAGACATACACTTCTTTGCATCTTATAATCCAGGAATTCTACTCCTGGCTAATACGTCTATAAATCAAAAGATTTTCATACAGATCCTTAAGGGGGAATTCTCTGAGCACATTCACTACCACTTCATTTGTGGCAGCATTTTTGAGTGTGCTCTGGTGTCCCTCATGGAGAGAAGCAGAAGGTGGGGGTCCCCGGGGGAGCACCCAGTAGCAGTTTATGGACGATCTTAAAGTCACAGTACTGAGTGAGAAAAGGACCCAATAGATCAAGACCAAGAACATAGCTGATTATATATGTGAATACACACACACAGCAAACCAGGTATAAAGAGCCATTTGGAGACAATTTAGGAATTTAAGTATGGATTGGGTATGAGATGATACCAAAGTATTATGTTGAGTTTTGTCAAGTATGTTGGTGGTACTGTGGATAGGTGAGGTTCACCGTTGGTGAGATGTACAGCTGAAGAATGCAGGAGTGAAACAGCATGAAGTCCGGGATTTGCTTTAAAATACTTCGTTCAGCAAAGAGAAAAAAGAGGAAGTAAAGCAAACGTATTTTAGGCAAAAATTTAAGCAAGATTTCAAGGCTAAATCTTGATAATTTCTGAATCTGACAGATGAGTACATTGGGATTCATTACATTATTGTCTCTACTTTTGCATGTATATCAAAAATTTCATAATAAAATAAAAAACAACACTAATGTTACACATTAAACAAATTAGTGTGGTTGCCTGTGGAGGAGGAAGAAAATAAGAGCAAGTAACAGGGAAAAAAAGAGAAGGAAGAAAGGATGGTCAATGATTACCTCCCCTAAACTCAGGAGGATGATTGATTTAACCCTCTGCATTTACATCTTTAAGAAGGAGGGAAATATTGGTATCCCCTACAACCTTACTGCTGTGGCATCTTAATTTGTTCTGTTGAAACCTGGATCCTCGATCATGTGCCCACTACTGTATGTTTCTGTGTGTCTGTCACCACGAGGGATACATCCCTACATGCCTTTGTTAAGAAATAGAAATGCTGACTCCGTGCCTGTGGCTCAAGTGGCTAAGGTGCCAGCCATATACACCTAAGGTGGCAGGTTTGAATCCAGCCCGGGCCCGCCAAACAATGATGGCTGCAACCAAAAAATATCCGGGTATTGTGGCGGGTGCCTGTGGTCCCAGCCACTTGGGAGGCAGAGATAGAAGACTTGCTTGAGCCCAGGAGTTGGAGGTTGCTGTGAGCTGTGATGCCATGGCACTCTACCCAGGGGAATAGCTTGAGGCTCTGTCTCAGAAAAAAAAAAAAAAGAGAAATAGAAATGCTGGGGTCAAGTATGGCAGCTCATGTGTGTAATCCTAGCATTCTGAGATGCCAAGGCAAGTGGATCACTTGAGTTCAAGAGCTCAAGATCAGCCTGAGAAAGAGCATCTCTCCTGAAATTAGAAAAAAATAGCTGAGTCTCATGATGGGCACCTGTAGTCCCAGCTATTTGAGAGGCTGAGACAAAAGGACAGCTTAAGCCCAAGAGTCTGAGGTTGCTGTGAGCTATGACACCCAGGGCGACAGTCTCACTCTGAAAGAGAGAGAGAAAGAGGAAGGAGGGAGGGAAGGAAGGAAGGAAGATAGGAAGGTAGGAAGGAAGGAAGGAGAGAGAGAGAGAAGGAAAGAAAGAAAGAAAGAGAGAAATGCTGGGACAGTGGTGCAGGCCTGTAATATTGGCACTTTGGGAGGCCCAGGTGGGAGGATCACTTGAGGCCAAAGTTTGAGACCAGCTGAGCAACATAGTGAAACTCACCTATAGCCTTAGCTTCTAGAGAGGCTAAGGTAGGAAACTCTCTTGAGACCAGGAGTTCAAGTTCTGGGCGTCAGTGAACTCTAAAGGAACCCTCTGTACTCTAGCCTTGGGGACAGAGTGAGACCCTATCTCTAATAAAATAGATAAGTAAGAAACAGGAATGAGTTTTTGACCACTAAAAGGCTAGGACCTCTAGACATATGATATCATTTTAGCGTCTCAATAACATTGTAAGTATCATTGTCTCCATTTTATGGATGTGTTTAATCTCAGAGATTAAGTTGTAAATCAAAAACCTGATGCTCTAAACACCTTGGCCTTGAAGGTCCTGGATCATGTGATACCACCAAGTTGATCCAATAGCTTCATCATAATTATTCTTTTTAAGGCCTGCCTAGTAGTCTATTATATTGATGGAGGACAATTTACTGTAATTTACAAACTGCTGTCCTATTTCTGAGTATCTAGGTTCTTTCTAATATTTTGCTTCAGCAAAGTATCTTCAGGTACAGAGCTTTTGACTCTGTTGAACTATTCTTTTACCAAAGTAGGGTTACTCTGTTCACACACAAGTGTGGGCCTTATCACAGCAGTTCATTCCAGTTGAGATAGTTTTCAGGAATGGGTTGAATGAGTAAGTAGGATTTAAAACCCAGGGACTGGCTTGGTGCCTGTAGCTCAGTGGTTAGGGCACCAGCCACATATACCAGGGCTGGTGGGTTCAAACCCAGCCCAGGCCTGCTAAATAGCAATGACAACTACAACAACAACAACAGAAATAGCCAGGTGCTGTGGCCGGCACCTGTAGTCCCAGCTACTTGGGAGGCTGAGGCAAGAAAATTGCTTAAGACCAAGAGTTTGAGGTTACTGTGAGCTGTGACGCCACACAGCACTCTACCAAGGGCAACCATAGGCAAAACGCCTATATGCCTCTGGCCAAAAAAGCTGTTTGAGAGAGAGCAGTGAAAAGACTTTGTGTAGGCATACTTGTAAGAAACTGAGGCAGAATCCCATGTGACCAGGTTGGTTGCGAGCCTAACATGACCAAGGCTTTGGCTGGAATAGCATTTCCAGACTGAGTTAAGGAATTAAGGTTGACTTTATAAGGCCAATGAAAAAGCCCTTTGGAAAACTGGCCAGATACCCATCAGTAACCTTTCCTGATCTGTGGTAAGTGATGAAGTTTGCTTGCTAACAGGTATGGGAATGGAAATGTGCTTGGGGACCTCAAAAGAAGAGGAATTTACCCAATGCATACAGTTATCTAATGGCACAGATAAAACCTGGGCTCGTGAAAGGCTTTTGAGAAGTCCAGCCTGAGAATTCCTTATAAAAGGCTCCAGCAAAAAACCCCTGACTTAAGGCCTACATGGAAGCAGAGGTTTGCACACAAATTCCTATATGCCCAAGAAGTTTCTTTATGCCTTGTTTAAAGATCTGAAGTGACAGCCTCCAAAAGGCAAGGCCAGCAAGGGCAGGTATTCAATCTACCTTGTTCTTCCATAGCCTCGGCTTCATCAGACAAGAACAAAGAAGTAATGGCTAACAACATGTTCTCCATTAAGATTGGGTTATGTTGAAAGGGTTATGCTAAAAGGTGTATGTTGAGTGGACTATCAGATGTCACATGATGTTTAATTGGATCAATGAGGTCATTGCTATATGTACAAAATTCCCTATATAAGCCAACTGTAAATAAAGAAGCTCGCCGTTTTGCCTGAGCAAGCAGATGGTCACCTTTATTTAAAACACAATTTCACGGCTCGGCGCCTATGGCTCAATTGGCTAAGGCGCCAGCCATGTACACCTAAGGTGGCGGGTTGGAATCCCCAGCCCGGGCCCGCCAAACAACAATGATGGCTGCACCCAAAAAATGGCCGGGCGTTGTGGCGGGCACCTGTGGTCCCAGCTACTTGGGAGGCAGAGGCAGGAGACTCACTTGAGCCCAGGAGTTGGAGGTTGCTATGAGCTGTGATGCCATGGCACTCTACCCTGGGGGATAGCTTGAGGCTCCGTCTCAAAAAAAAAAACAAAAAAACACAATTTCAATAAGTGTGCTTATTCTCCATGACATCGTTTTTTGGTGAGACCCTTATGGCAACATAGTGAAACTCTGTCTCCTCCCCAAAAAAAAATAAACAAATAAATAAATAAAAATAAAACCGAGGGACTGTGTGAGTTAGGGACCTACATGAGGGGCAGGAAGTTGGGTCCTAGCAGATTCCTGAGGCCTTCACATTTCCCTAAAGCTTTCCCAGTCCAAGCTGTTTGGGATCTGAAGTCCAGAGCAAGAGGGACTAGCCAGGCTGTGGTCCAGCAGCCCCCTATATGCCCTGTTATCCCACCCCAACCACCCATGAAGAAGGTTCCAGAATCTTCTCTAAATAGGTGGGAGGAGTGGGATGGGTGGGGCAGAGGTCCTCTCTCTCTCTCTCTCTTTTTTTTTTGGTAGAGACAGAGTCTCACTTTATCACCTCTTTGTAGAGTGCTGTGGTGCCACAGTGCTGACAGCAACCTCCAACTCCTGGGCTTAGGTGATTCTCTTCCCTCAGCTTCCTGAGTAGCTGGGACTACAGGCACCTGCCACAATGCCCAACTATTTTTTGGCTGCAGTTTGGCCAGGGCCGGGTTTGAACCTGCCACCCTTGGTATATGGGGCCGGCGCCTTACCCACTGAGCGACAGGCGCTGCCCAGTCCTCTCTTAAGGCCTTCCTAGCTGGTTCATGCATGCAGGTCACCTGGGGATCTGGTCAAAATGCAGATTCTTTTTTCTTTTGTTTTTTTTTGAGAGAGAGCCTCCTGCTGTCCCCCTGGGTAAAGTGCTGTGGCATCACAACTCACAGCAACCTCCAACTCCTGGGCTCAAGCAAATCTCCTGCCCCCGTCTCCCAAGTAGCTGGGACCACAGGCACCTGCCACAATGCGTGGCTATTTTTTTTTTTTTTTGGTTGCAGCCATCATTGTTGTTTGGTGGGCCTGGGCTGCATTTGAACCACCCTAGGTGTATGTGGCTGGTGCCTTAGCCACCTGAGCCACAGGTGCTAAGCCTCTTTTTTCTTTTTTGAGACAGTGTCTCACTCTGTTGCCCAGGCTAGAATGCTGTGACCTCAGCCTCCTCAACTCCTGGGCTCAAGCAATCCTCCTGCCTCAACTTCCTGAGTAGCTGGGACTATAGGTGACTGTTGTGACCCCTGGCTAATTTTTCTATTTTTGGTAGAGATGAGGGTCTCATCTTCCTCAGGCTGGTCTCAAACTCCTGAACTCAAGTGATCCTCCTGCCTTGGCCTCTCAGAGTGCTAGGATTATAGGCATGAGCTATTGTGCCAGGCTTAAAACTCTTATCTCCCAGTTCTAGGCTGTGTCTGAGTGTCTGCATTGCTAGCCTAGTGGCGCTGCTTGCAGGTCCCCCAGCCTCCAGGAGTAGCAATCCCTAAGGATTCTTTTTTTTTTTTTTGAGACAGAGCCTCAAGGTATCCCCCTGGGTAGAGTGCTGTGACATCATAGTTCACAGCAACCTCCAACTCCTGGGCTCAAGCGAGTCTCCTGCCTCTGCCTCCCAAGTAGCTGGGACCACAGGCACTCACTACAACGCCTGGCTATTTTTTGGTTGCAGATGTCATTGTTGTTTTTGGCAGGTCTGGCTGCATTCGAACCCACCACCTTAGGTGTATGTGGCTGGTACCTTAGCCATTTGAGCCACAGGCGCCGAGCTTTTTTTTTTTTTTTTTTTTTTAGACAGAGTCTCACTATGTCACCCGTGGTATAGTACCTTGGTGTCACAGCTCACGGCATCCTCAAACTACAGGCCACATGCAGCCCGCCTAGGACATTTATCCAGCCCACTGGGTGTTTTTGTTTTTGCCACCGCTGCCTGTCCTGCTTAGCAGCCAACTCATCCTGGGGCCCTCAGTTGAGCCCTCCAACAGTCTGAGGGACAGTGAACTGGCCACTGTTTAAAAAGTTTGAGGACCCCTGCTCTAACTCTTGGGCTTAAGAGATTCTTTGGCCTCAGCCTCCCAAGTAGCTGGGACTATGGCGCCTGCTTCAATGCCCGGCTATTTTTTTTTTGTTTTGGTTGTTGTTGTAATTGTCATTGTTGTTTAGCTGGCCCAGGCCAGGTTCAAACCTGCCAGCCTCGGTGTATGTGGCTAGCACTGTAATCACTGTGCTACGGGAGCCGAGCCAATCCCTAAGGATTCTGGCCAGAGTCACAGCCTCCTCCGCTGCCCAGAGCTCCTGCTACTATTTCAGAATTGAGATTAAAAGCTTGGAGAAGGGGTTTAAGCATTGGTAGGGGCAGAAATTTATCTGCCAGGTTGAGGCAGGACCTGTTCCCCATGTCCACTTGTGATGAACTGGTTCCTCCCTCAGGAGATAGGAAGGATCTGCAAGAAAGAATTGGCCCAGCAGAAACTGAGGCCCAGAGCGGGGACTTGCTTGCCAGGCCTACCCAGCCTGCCTGTGGAGGGCTGTTAGGAATACTCTTGGCCTGAGTCCTCTGCAGGCCTGTCTCATAGCCCAACTTGTGGGTACATGGAGGCAGGAATGGTGGCCCGGCAAGTCCTGGGACAGGGCCGATGCTGTAGGGACTTGCAGCTGCTATATGTGGGAGGTGGACACTGGGCCTGATCTCCCTGGAGCAGAGGGAGCTCTTCCTCTGGCCCTTTGGCTGCTGCCTCGCAGGTCTGGGAGGGTCAGCTGGGGACAAGCAGGGAGTAAATATAGATCCAGGGACGGAAGCTGGGCAGCCTAGCCTGGAGCTGACCTCTCTCTGGAAGTCTGGCGAGGGCAGGGAGAAATCTCATCCAATTCTAGCCCCCTCCTGTCGGGGTGGGTGACACTTGGCACAGGAGCTTCCTGGAATTCTGGAAATGGGTGGGGGCGGGAGGGTAGACCCTCCAGTGAGTGAAGACAAGTGGAAAGCTGAATAAGAGATGCTATTCCTATGTGACCCGCGACAAGCCACATTCCCTCTCTGGACCTCTTGTTCTCTGAGGATTTCTGATGAAAGTGCTTTCCAGCTTTTTAATTCAGATAAGAGAGTGACTGACTCAAAGGGACCTGAGGTCCACAGCTACAAGGGGAAGTGTGGGCAAAGTCCTGTTACAGACCCTCCCCACTCCCACAGGTCTAGCTTATTCAGAAGGATTTCCACTCATCTCTTCTTGCTTTCCCGCCCAGTCTCTGTGTGCTGGTCCCCTCCTAGGGCTCAGGGCTACCCCTCGACCTGGCTGTCCTTGCTGTATGGCTACAGTCCTACACTGGCCCCACACCAGGCACATCGTGTCCGCCTAGTCCAGCCAAGACTCCTGGGCCCCCCAGCTCTGGGAAGGGGAATTAAGCAAGGCAGCCACTCCAACACAGATATATTTATTGGCAAAAACTATCCCCAAGTGTCCCCAAGTGTGGAGGGGAAGGACACTAGCAGAGTGGGTAGTTTTTTTTTTCCTTTCTTAGCAATATTCAAGAAGCAGGGGCAGGAGGGGCAGGCGTGTGTATGTGTGTGTGTGTGTGTTATTGCCATCAGAATAACAATACTAGCATTTCCCCCTCTAAGGCAGGCTCTGCACAAGCAAGGGCTTGACTTGTACTGTCTCATTTATCCTTATAAGAACCCTATAAGGTAGGTACCATTATTGTTCCCATTTCCAGATGAGGAAACTGAGGCATAGAATGGTGAAGTAGTGGAAGGTGGGTGTCAGTGTTCAGGGATCCCCTGTAGAAGACTGCCATTGACTGGGCCAGCCAGGGAGTGACTAAGAGTAGCACTTCATTTCGGGCTGGAGTCCTCTCACACTAGGAGTCTATGTCCCCCCTAAATGCTGGAGCCCACAGTCTCCTCTCTTTTAGGTCATTCCTTAATTCTCATTTCCCCCACCGCCACCATGTCTAGTTCTTTCAACTCTTTTTGTATTTTTATTTTATAAAAAAATAGATTTGCCCATATTCTGAAGAGCCCACTGTCTCCTACCCCAATTAGTCAAATCTGAGTTCTCCCTAAGATTCAATTTAGATGGGTTTAGGGACATTGAGTCTCAAATGGGAGGTTTGGGGATGTGTTTGAAGCCAAAGTATGAAGAAAGCTCTTAGAAAATGCACAATAAATTACAGACCTTCCTCCCCTCACCCTTCCTGTCTCAGCCCTACCTTTCCACTCTCCTCCCAACCCCCCCATGTAAATCTAGAACAGACTTACTGTGCCTTACCCCCCACCCCAACCCCAGGGCAGGGTCTTGTCTCAGTCCCCTCTGTGTCCACAGGATCCAGAGCTCTCAGTAAAAGTTTGTGGAAAGAATGAATGAATGAATTAACGAGCACTTGAAGGTAGGGAGCAAGCACTTAGGAGCTCTGAGTTCTAGGCCTGTTGGATCCTCACCTGCACCCTGCCCTCACCAGGACACCTCTCTCTGGCCCCAGAGAAGAGGGTCTCAGGGTGGAGGGAGGAATCAGCAGGGCCACTTTTGAGTGACTGACAGAAGACAGAGCTCTGACCTCAAAGTCAGAAGACCTGGCCCAAATTCCAGCTACACTACTAGGGAGTCTTAGGCAGGCTGAAAGAAGAATGGTGACTACCATTCTGCAACATGGGTATTACTATCAATATACCTATTTTACAGAAGAGGAAGTAGAGGCTGGAAAGATCAAGGGACTTGTCCAAGGTCACACAACAGGCATCACTACCCCTACTCCCCCTCTTTGCTTCTGCCCCTGTCTGTGCCATGAAGCGGTGGGGCTCAGATTCAAGTCTTCCAGCAGGGGACCATCTGTGGCAGTGTGGCAACAGGAGGGACAGTATAGCAGATCCCCTAATATGGGCCCCATCAGCGATCTCCAGCCAGGAAAGCCAATCTGCCCTTTCCCAGGTACCCCTTCCTTCCCCACCCGCAGCCCTGGGTCCTCAACTGCTACCCCAGGAGGAGCCTAAAGTCCATGAGATACCCATGAACTTCGGGTTTTCCTGGGAGGGTAAGGAAGTGGAATGGGAGTTTGGGGCCTGGGCCTGCCCCTCACACAGGCATGGCCACTTCGTCATATTCATCTCGACCTTCCTCCTCATCAAAGGTCAGCTTGGCATCATCTGCATCCAGCTAGAGGAGAGGAGAAGAAAGGAGAGGGCTGAGAGGCCTTGGGGCTAGATGAGCCCTCGTTGTGTGCTTAGAGGCACCTCTGGATGTGGGAGTTCTTGGGCAAGTCCTGTTCTGTTACCACAGCCTCTGGGATTGGTCTAGATGGCCAAAGAAGGAGAAGCCCTAGGGGATCTGGTATCCCAGAAGGGGAGGGCCCAAAGAGGGTACCCAAGGGACCCCTTCACCAGGGCAGCCGCACAGTGACCTGTGTCATGTCGTGGAAGAATTCTGGTAGAGGAGCAACTCTGTCCCAAATGATTTGGAAGACCAAAGGACTAGCTGCTCAAGGGCTGGCACAGCTCCCTGGGAGCACATCCTGTGTGTGTCTTAATACTTTCACCAGCCCCGTCATCATTACTACCTTTATAGGTGAGCAAAACAGGGCTGCAGGGATGTGAGGCCCCTGGCTCTGGATTATATGCTAGGACATGGAAGGCTGAGACCCAGTCACAAGCTCCATACCTGGACTATACCCGTGATGCTGTCCTGCCTGCCCTAGTTCTGAGATGCACCCTTCACATTATCCCAGCTCCTGTGCCCCAAGCCCAGGCAGCCACTCACACACTGCAGCTCCAGATTCTGGAAGATGAGTGGCAGCAGGTAGCGTCGCAGGGGCACAGTGAGGATGAGGACAAAGGGCAGGGCAAGGGAGGCAGGTGTGGACTTCACCACCCACAGCACTACCAGGCAGATGATCTGGATACCCGTGAACAAGTGCATGCGCCAGGTCACCACCTGCAAGCAGAGGCTGGGGTCAGTCACTGCCCAGCACTCACCCATCCCACCCTTACCCCCACCCCAGCTGGGCAGCAGAGGGCCCTGTACCCGTTTGACGTAGGGCACATCTGGGTGGTACTTGGGTGGCTTGAGCAGAAGCAAGATGCGGTCAAAGAGCTGGATGCCACTGAGGGATGTGACGCCCATGTAGAGGAAGATGCCAAACAGCACAGCCAGGGGGATGCGTGACAGGATGGGCTCCATGAGAATGGACAGGCCTGTGTGGGGGCCATATACACTCAGCCCCGGGTGCCCAGAGGTCCTGTGCCAGGGAGGCCAGGACCTTCTCTGGGACTGAGAAAGAAACCACAGGTGCTGTGTAGAGCCTTTTCTATGTGTCCTCTTAATAGACTTTACCCCCATTTTACAGATGAGGCAAGCAGCTCAGAGAAGTGAACAACCCACCTAGGGCCACACAGCTAACAGGGAGTCAGACTCCAGCCTGCTTGACTTAAGTCCACTCCTTTAACCTAGTAGGGGTCACAGCGGTAAGAGAAAGACCTTTTCCCTGACTCTAGTCCAGAACCCCATCATCATCCTCCACCTATCCGAATCCAAACCTTCCCCTAAGTAACATCAATTTTACCTCCTTTAAGCAGCTTCCTGACTCTCCATCAATGACCACAGCACTGCCTACCTTAGACCCAGCTGGGTTCTTGGCTGCTCCAGGACAGGGATCAATCCAGTGACCTTTCTGTCTTCCACCCCCAAACCTCTAAGACTGTGCCCCTTGCATTAGCATAGAGCAGCTGAGTTGGAAGAGAACTGGGGGCATCTAACCGTGCAGACAGGGAAACTGAGACCCAGAAAAGAGGACGATGTCAAGTTAGCAGCAGGACAGGGCTGGAACCCACAGTCCATTGAACTGTGGACAAGTTCAGAAGGCAGAGCCTAACCTAGAGAAGGCCCCAGAAGAGAGGTCCCCTTCCTCCCCTGCTCTGATTCCCCTCCCAAATGCCTCGACATCCTCGGGTAATGGGTGCTGGGTAGATGTGGGCAGCAGGTGTGTGGGGACCTGGCTGCAGCATGGGCAGGGCCGGGGGCCATTAGACTCTGAGGGCAAAGCAGGAAGGTGGGGAGGGGGCTGGCACACACTCACCCACAAGCAAAGAGACCAGAAGCCCACTGATCCGTTGCTCCTTGACCTCCTGGATCTGGGCTGCAGCCCCTGGGGTGCTGACCTTGCTCATGACAGTAAGGGCATTAGCATGGGTGACAGAACGCACTGTGGTGGCACTGAGCCAGGGCATCCCAAAGAGGGCAGCCACCCCGCCCATGCCCACGACCAGCAGCAGGTCCATGTGGAAGCCAGAGCCCTTGATCATCTTGCGCTCAGGTTTGCTGACTATAAGCCTGGCAGGGGGATAGAGGTCAGGGGTAAGTAGGGGCTCTCCCCAGCCCTACCCTTCCTCCTCCACACTCAGGTGCCTCCACCTCAGTTCTGTCTTCTGTGCTCCTCCCTCTGTGAGTTCCTTGCCCCCTCCCTCCCTGTCATGAGAATGAGGACTCTAAAAACAGAAGTGTCCACAGAATAATCCACAGTGGAGTCACTGGCTAATGAAGCTCAAGCTTCAAGATCGTTGCTTCTGAGGCCGGGTGAGGTGGCTCACGCCTGTAATCCCAGCACTCTGGGAGGCCAAGGGAGGTGGATTGCCTGAGCTCACAGGTTAGAGGCCAGGCAGAGCTAGAGTCAGACCCTGTCTCTAAAAATAGCTGGGTGTTGTGCTGGCGCCTGTAGTCCCAGCTATTTGGGAGGCTGAGGCAAGAGAATTGCTTGAGCCGAAGAGTCTGAGGTTGCTGTGGGCTATGATGCCACGGTGCTTTACTGGGGGTGACAAAGTGAGACTTTGTCTCAAAAAAAAAAAAAAGATCTTTGGTTCTGCAAGCCCCTTCCAAGATCCAGCTCCTACTATTATAGCTCTTTTTTTTTAAATCTTTGTTTTGTTTTGTTTTGTTTTGTTTTTTTGAGACAGAGCCTCAAGCTGTTGCCCTGGGTAGAGTGCCGTGTCATCACAGCTCACAGCAACCTCCAACTCTGGGCTCAAGCGATTCTCCTGCCTCCACCTCCCAAGTAGCTGGGACTACAGGCACCTGCCACAATGCCCAGCTATTTTTTGGTTACAGCCATCATTGTTGTTTGGCGGGCCTGGGCTGGATTTGAACCTGCCAGCTCAGGTGTATGTGGCTGGTTTGGTTTTTTGAGACAGCGTCTTGGTTTGTGACCCAGGCTGGAGTGCAGTGGTGTCATCATATCTCACTGCAAACTCAAACTACTGGGCTTAAGCAATCCCCTTTCTGAATAGCTGGGACTTCAGGTGTGTGCCAAGATGCCAGCTAATTTTTAAATTTTTTGTGGAGATGAGGTCTCCAACTCCTGAGCTCAAGCAATTCTCCTGCCTTGGCCTCCTAAAATGCTGGGATTACTGGCGTGAGCTACCACACCCAACCTCATTTTGCATGCTTTTTCTTAAAAAGTGCTGTCCAAGTTATACAACTTCAGATCCCACAAAACCTGCCACTTCCGCTAGGTGGGAAAGCTGCATGTCCTGCTGAGACTAGTTTGCAGTCCTAGTCTCTCTCTTTTTTTTTTTTTTTTTTGGCCAGGGCTGGGTTTGAACTGGCCACCTCTGGCACATGGGTTGGCGCCCTACTCCTTTGAGCCACAGGTACCACCCAGTCCTCAGTCTCTTGCCTGCCTAAAACCTATCCTTTTCCCTACCTCTGACCCTCCCAGGCCTGCCCCCACCCCCCCACCCCGTCTCTTACGTGGTAATCTGAGACTCAAGGAATATGAGGATGAAGACCAGCAGAGCAGGCAGGGCGGAGGCAAACATCATCCAGATGGGGAAGGGGGAAAACAAGCCCAGTGGGTGGATGACCCAGCCACGGGCAGAGGAGTTCGACACCTTGAGGCCGTCCGGCACTGCGAGTTTCTGCGGGAGGGGGCAGCTGGTGAGAACACTAGGGGCATGGGGACCCAGGGTCCTGGGTGTCAGGGAGTTGGGTTGGGGGCACTTGGGAACTTACTTATACTGAGCACCTACTCTGAACCCAGCCACTGCACTAATCCCTTTACACCATCTGCTCATTCCCAACTTTATAGATGAGGAAACAAGATCAGAGAGGTTATGCAGCTTGCCCCACATCCTACAGCTATTTAGTGGCAGAGCTGAGATTCATGCCCAAATCTGTCTGGTTCCAAAAGAGACTTTTTCCTGCTCCTCTGGTTTAAGGAATAAAGGGCTCAATCTAACCCAACCCCTTGCTTTGGCCAGAGGGGTACTGTGAGGGGAAGAACCTGGGGCTCTCAGGGGTGAGGGTGGCAGGGAGCAGGTAGAAGTAGTCCTAGCTGGCTTCAGGTTGGCGAAAGCTGTTCTGGGGAGGAGGCATTCTGGGGGAAGGAAATGAAGACCTGGACGGGGTCATGGGTTTGATCACTGGGAGGAAGGGTCACCTGGGTGTAGGTATCCTCGATGAAGAAATCCACCAGAACCATGATCAGGATGGAGATGGGGACCCCAAAGTCCCCAATGATCCGACGCAGCTGGAGGCAGATGAAAGGACCAGTGGTCAGTGGTTACTCTCATCCTGCCTCTCTGCTCCTCTGCCCTGCCCCTACACTCAGCCAGGGGCATGCTCTTCCCAGGGGACATACTAGCATCTACTTCTCTGACCTGCATTAGACTACACCAGTCTCCTTTATTCTTTCCCTGCCCCAGCCCCAACCCTGTCCCCACAGCTTCTTTACCCCCAAGCACTGTCCATTCACCAGTGGGTTCTCAGTCTAGGTGTGCCCAGAAAGGGAGACAGGCTTACATGCAGAGTGAAACCCTGAATAAGGAGGAGCCTAGAGAGGCTTAGAATTGGAAATAGAAATCTGGGGAAAGAAGGGGAATTAAGGGTGCTGGAAAAGCTGGGGTGAGAGATTTGGACTGAAATAGAGCAGTGTAGGCAAGGATGAGTGGGGGGGGGGTATGCTGACCTTGCCAGGGAAGTAGGAGCTGTTCTTGAACTTGCGCAACATCATGGCAAAGAAGAAGGTGCCGGCCATGAGCACAAGGGAGAGAAGGGCTGTGTTGGGCAGGGGGCCCTGAGGTTTGGGCAGCATCAACACATTGGGGTCATAAGCCTTCTGTAGTGGGTGGTCCTGGAAAATCTGAAGCAGAAAACCAAAATATCCTGTTTCCTCCCATCCTTGGCTGAGGCTGGAAAGTATCAGCTAAATCTACCCAACACTGCCATTCCATCCACCCATCATCCAGTCAGCCAGTCATCATCCATCCATCCAACCATCATTCATCCATTCATTCATCCACCCATTCATCTTCCTCAACTCACATGGTAACAGAGGAGTGATGGGATTCTACAGTATGGTTTTCAGGCATGAAGAGTAAGTTAGACTTGGGTGGGGTGGGCCACAGAGGCAATGAGTGCATGTGTGTACATACAGGGCCAGAGAGGACAAGAAATAATTGCTAAGGGAGTTTTTAAAAAGGGCCTAAAAGACCTGGACTCAGAACGCCCCTCCAACCAACAGGGGAATACATATAGCGTCCACCCTTCCTCCATATAAAATGCAGATTAGGAGGCAACTTGAGATGACAGAGATAAGCTAAGGGGCACGGCACTCAGTCTGCAGGCCCTGCAGTTTATGAGGACAAGTGCAGGAGGGGGAGTGAGGGACTTCAGAGCCTCCAGAATCCCCACTGCCCTCGCTATGCATGCACTGTCCCATGCCCAGTTTCTCACACACTTGCCTATAGGTCACGTCATGTGTGATCATGAACTGGTCATGTGCTCACAGGTGCACAGTCATACAGAGTCACTCTGCACAGTCAGGGCTTCTTGCTTGCTTCTTGCCCTACTGAGCCACAGGCAGCAGGTGTCAACACATATGTGGTCAGTCAACACAGCAGCACATTCTTATGTACAGACATTGACAACACACAGACACATTTATTCCCATAGTCATATGCACAGTCACATAGTTATGTACATCGGTGGAAACAAGGCCACACAAATGCTGTATCAACGAGTGAAATGACACACACAGCCACGTGGTCTTGTACATAGTCTGACAGGTGCATTCATATCCACAGGGGCCCCACCTTGATCAGCTTGTAGAAGGTCTCATAGATGAAGATGAGGGAGATGAGGAAGGAAAAGATCTCCTGGGTGTAGCGGGAGATGAAGCGGACCAGGAAGCTGCCCTCGAAGGCCACCACCAGCACCACCAGCAGGATGAGCCAGAAGCCAATCCAGGCTCTGCCCACAATATACTCCAGGCCGTTGCTCTCACAGAACTGCAGGGCAGTCAGAGGGAGTGAGGTCAGATGGGGTCTCAGGTACCAGGCAGGTGGGGCCCAGGGTCAGTTACAGGGGCAGACGGAGGCTAGACCATAGCTACCGAGAAGAAGGCTTCCTCAAACACAAGCAGGGGGCCTGAGAAGCCAAGCACAAGCAGGGGCTGAGCTGCCAGCAGGGCAAAGAGGATGCCCTGCACCGCAGTAGAGATGAGCAGTTCCGACACGCCCATCTGGTTTCTGGTCTTTTCTCCTGTGGGTAGAGGGCACAGTAGGGTCAAAATCAGGAGGCTATTTCTAGGAGCCAATTGTGCAAGTCATGGGTAGGCTGTTGCAGGGTCCAAAAGTCAGAAGTCAGGGCCAAGGCAAAGGCCAGAGGGTCAGAAGTGAGAGCTAGGGAGACAGGTGTTGGCACTGACCCAGGAGGCCACCGAAAGTGATGGCAGGTGACAGGGCAGCAAAGTAGATGAAGATGACGGCAGCCAAGACCTGGGGGCTCAGAGCATCTGTGATGTCACTCAGGTAATAGGGGTACCGGCGTCGGACGTCACGCACCAGGCCCCCAAACAGCCAGCCTGTCCGCTGCAGGGGGTCATCTGGGCCTCCAGGGACTCCTGATCCCCCATTCAAGTCTGTGGTGGAGAACAGGAGCATGGTTAGGGACAGCAGCAAAGGGAGCCATGGGAGAGGAGAGAGGAGGTGAGAGGGATTGTCTGATGGAAACGTGTGGCTAAGGAGGCTGGCAGGCGTGGGCACAGGGAGTGGTGACAGAGAGCTATTTGGCGGGAAGATGGAGGCTGTGGGGTCAGAAAGCCTTGGCTGGGCAGGGCAGATACCTAGGCTCTTATAAAAGCTGGGGTCAGGCTTGGCAGGGCTGGGTAGGTAGCGTTTCCGGAGCAGCTCTTTCTGCACAGGCACCAGACTCCGCAGGGCCTGCTCTGAGGGGACATCCGTGGGAGGCAGCACTAGGCTGCTGTCCAGAAAGCTGTTCAGGGAGTCCACCAAATCCCCCCGCCTCTGGGCGAGGTAGGCATCTGTGCGGAACACCTGGGGGCAGGAGAGAAGGTCAGGCCAGCCACAAGATCTGCCAAGCAGAAGGATCCAGGTGTCCACAGCCAGGGCCTACAGGGTCCAGAAGCCTCTCATCCTCATGCTGGGAATTGGGTTTTCTGCCCCTCTCCTACCCTACTCCACACTGAGAAAAAGCTTTGGGGAGACAGAAATGCGGGCTCTGGGTGAGGCAAGGAGGAGCATGCAGCCCTCTCCTCTCCTAACCAGGTGGATTAGGCAGACGGGATGGAACTGGGGAGACAAGACCAAGCTAGAGCTAAGCAGGTAGAACTAAGACAGAGGGGGCCAGACGAGACGAGCCAGGTCAGAGCCGACAGAGCAGGCCAGACTATACACACATGGACTGCCCTGGACAGGCGGGATCGAAGTACCTGAATTAGACTGAAATGGGTCAAACTAGTGGACCTAAAGTGATCCAGGCTGGTTCAGGGTGGAGAATGGGCTTCAACCACTACCCAGCTCCTGGGCTCCCCCAGCCCTCCTGGCCCCTCCTCACCCTCTCTGACATGAGTGTCGCAGCAGCCCGGCCGAGCTGGGTGTAGTCCGTGTGGGGTGTCTCAGGTCCCAGCAACACAAAGAGGAAGCGAACAGGCACTGGCTGCTCCACGGCCTCCAGCAATGTGGCCTCCTGCAGCCGCACGAAGCCCAGCACTGGCCGCTCCAGGAAGGCGACACGGCCTGTTGGGAGGAATGAAGGAGTCAGGCCGAGCTAAAGGGATGTGGGGTGGAGTATTCAAGAGAGGGGCTGCAGGGGTCTGGGCTTAGGGAAGGACAGGCTGGGCCATGACATGAGGCAGAAGCAGGAATGGGGAGGGCCAGGGGTAGAGATACCACCTCTTACCCACTAGTACCAGGGAGGCCTCTGAGTCTGGTGGAATTTTTCCCAGAATTCCAGATGGTGAGTGCCCTTCAGTGCCTCCATCTCCCTGTGAGAAGGAGGGTGCTGAAGAGTGTCCCCAGGCCACTCCCAGCCCAGGAGACCGGAGGAAGCAGCCCCCTCCTTCCCTTCCCATTCTTACTTCTAAACATGTTCAGGTTGGAGACTTCCCAGTTCTCCCTACACATCCCTGTCACAGCCTCACCTGATGACAGAAGAGCTGTGTCTCCAGCGAGGGTTGTTGTGGGAGCAGTGGCTGTGAAGGTTCCCCAGAGCGTTGCAGGACTGCAGGCTTCACACCCCCTAGAGCCTCTAGCTCTCCAGCATGGCTGCAGGACATACAGGGGACATGGGCTGAGCAAGCTGTTCAGGCTGGGCTATCAGGGGTATGAGGGATCAAAGGTAGACCTCAAGTGGGACTTCTCAGAACAGACCAGAGCAACCTTGGAGTAGAATCAGAGCCCTCTTTCAAAGAATGTTGTGGATGTAAGTGGGTGGCCTCTGTCTGGGATGACTAGGTGGGATCGAGAATGAATTGAGGAAAGGGCCATGTCTTATCTTCCTGCAAACCAGCAGCTCCCAACTTGGAGCATGAAACATGGCCACCTTTTTCAAGGTGTCAGAGGTGAGATCCATAATGGAGGAAAAGTGGGCCCCTACCTGGTGGGAAGTCTGGACCCTGGGGAAGATCTTGGGGTGGGGGATGTAGGAGTGGGCCCATTGGGTGTGGAATTGAGATGCGACAGGCAGGGGCACCTGTGTTTGAGGAGCAGGGTTCGGAGCAGCCCTTCTCGGTCCTGAGGCCGGATCTGCTCCTCATAGATAAACCTGTCCAGCAGTTGGTTGGCCACTCCGGCCAGAGAGGTCTCCTGCAGATCCAGGAGGACAGTACCTGTAGGCAGTGGAGGGGTGAGCTGAGGGGCTGGCCAACAGTCAACAAGCCTTACATGAAGCAGTCCCAGAGGGCACAGGGGACTCACCCTTGACAAAGACTTTCTGAAGCTCCAGGAGGCTCCAGAAGGTGAGGTAAGGCAGGTGTGGGCGCCCCCAGACTCCATCCTCCCCTAGGTTCTCCTCTAGTCGCACCCAGTGTGCCACCTCCATCCATCGCAGCTCCTGGTTCTTGTCCATCACCAGCTCCTGCAGCTCCACATAGACCTACAGCCCCACCAGCCTGAGTTAGTCCACCCAGGTGGGGCCATGGGGAGACCAGGGACCCAGGGCATAGTGGGCTCTCAGCAGCTCTGGAGAGAAGTTTCTAAGAAGCCAAGGGCCCTGGAGGGCCAGGGGCAGACCTTGTCCTGAGAGCTTTTGAGTCCCAACCTCCTGACCAGGCCTCACCCCACTTCAGAAGGCATTTGGAGAACCTCTAGACCAAAAGGGGGTGCTGCAGTGGCCATTGGGGTGGGAAGGGCATGGGAAGCTGGGGGCCAGTGGTTGAGGCTAGAGGGGCCTGGAGAGTCATTGGGTCAGTCTCCTGCCTCCAAGACTGTTGAGTAGATGTGTGTCTCAGCATGTCTTGGGGCCAGGTGGCCACTCCCAGGGCCATAGCTGAGGGCCAACCCAAATTCCTAACCAGCTAGACAGTCTGGCGCCCAGCAGGGACCCGGGGGCCGGGCAGAGCAGAGCATGTATTTAATACTGTGCTTCCCCAGCGAGCACCTGACAGCTGAGCCAGGGCCCGAGGGCCTGTGGACTCAGTCCTCAGCAGTCGGGTTATCTCTGCCCAGGGAATTCCCAGGGACCCAGGTTTCCCTCTTAGTGGGAGTGTCCCCTTCCCTCCCACCTCTTTCCTGGGACCCCCATTCCTTGCTTGCCTGTTTGCAAGGTCTTCCCCAGTCTGAAGCTGCCTCTGCCCCTTTGCTCCTCCCTTTCCCTGGTAGAACAGTGGGGTCCTCACCTCGTGGGTACCTGGCTGTGATGTGGTCGCGTAGTCTGGGGCAGTTGGCTCAGTGAGGTGAGCTGAAAACCCAATGGCTGGTTAGTGTCACCCCCAACAATGCCCCTGAGGCCCTTCTGTAAGCACCTGCTATGAGCCCAGAGGCCCAGGCATGGCGGATGCCCCACTCCCTTCTGTTGGCCCTGGGCTGGGCCCCTGGTGGCCCAGTGAGGTATGGATCCCCACACCTCCTGGACCCAACCTGGCACCCTCTACCTGAGCCTTGTTGAGGACCCCTCAGATGCAGCTGGGGAGACCTTTCCCTTAGTGTTGAAGGGAGGGGATCTCCCCAGGGCAATTGCCAAGTTCTGAATGGCGATTTTCAAGACCCTCCTAGAGATCCCTCCTTCCCCTGCCACCTCTGGGGCTAGACTCCCTTCCCACGTTCCACCTGCCCACCTGCCTCAACAAGCCTTCGAGCCCAGTAGCTCCTCACTGTCTCTAAGCTGAGCTCAGGCACCAGGGTGGGGGCAGCCCCTTATATATCACCCCCCTCACCCTTTACCCCTTATATTCCTCCCCCCATTTCCCAGAGGGGCCTCTTAACTTCCATACCAATCACCAGCACTTAAGTCCTATTGACAGTAAACAAGTCCCTGCCTGGGGCTCCCCACCTAAGACCTTGGACAGGCCAAGGAAGGTGATACTGGTTCTTGATGCCTTTCTGCACAGTGGGCTCCCCATAGGCCCTAAGAATAGGCCCAGTGTCTGGCCTGGAAGCTGGCATTAGATGGCAGAAGGTGGCACCTGAGCTCATGTCCTGGTCCCAGATGGGCCTATTTGCCCTCTCACACATGGAAGGGGCACTGTGACAGGTGACTGCCCTGCTCCCCCACCCACCCCCACTCCCACTGCCTCCTGTGATCATTTCAAACAAAACACTGTTTATCCTTCATCAATCAGAATTGCGGGGAGAACTGGCAGAGGAGCTGGGGGAGAAGGTTGTGGAGAAGGAGAGAGGACATGGTCCCCTATGTTACTGTCCAGGGCTCAGCAGCATCCTGGCAGAAGGAGGGAGGAGAGCTCACCTTCTGGTTCCTCCATCTGGGACACGGAGACACTTGGTTCTTCATATTCCTCCTGCTCTAGAATATCTTCCAGCCCATCTTCATAATCCTCCTGTGGGAAGTGGCAATCAAAGCTAGGTTGTGAGGAGGTCCCCAAACCTCCATAAGGGTAGAAGGTGAGGGCCCAGTCCCAAGAGCCTCCAGGTAGGGGCCTTGCAGATGCCAGGAGAAACGCACCTGCAAATCCCCCATGGTTCTGCCTTGAGTGTACAGTTGTCCACGGTGATCCAAGCCTCCAGCATAACCCACGTTGTGGGTCCCTGCAGAGAAGGGGTACAGGCTGAGTGAGGCATAGGGTATCCTGGAGTCTCCAGGTTCTCCTCCCGAGGGGGTTGAATTTCAGTGAAGGGGATGGAAAGTGCTACAAGATGGTGGGGTCAAAGGAAGGAAGCATGAGGGGGGGGCTTGGGCAAAAGAAGCTGGATTTGTAGATGTAAAATCAAGTGTGTAGGGGCTGGATGAGGGGGCTTTTCTGGGAAGAGGATGCTTGGTTAGCATTAATCCGAGGGTGCTGGGAGGGTGGGGAGGTGTGTAACTGCCCTCTCTGAGCCCAGAGGCTCAAGCATGGCAGATTCATACCTGGTTATTTTCCTGCCCATCCTTAGGACTCACCCAACATCAGGGATCATAACCTGTCCCATCTTCAGGGCTTAGCTCCCCTCAGGTTCTCCACAACAGACCCTTTTCTCTCAGAAATGGCTGCTTCCCACTGGGCATGGGGCTACTGCATCCAAGATGATGTGGGTGATCCTGCTTCTCGTCCTGATCTCACCTTGGGCCCCATCTTTCTTGGTCTCTCCCCACCTAAACCTGGACTCCCTGTGGTTTCTAGGACTCAACAAGCCCATCCTCCCCCTGGGCCTTTGCACATCCTGGATATCCCTTCTCTTAACATCTCAGCTAGAATGTCCCTTCCTCAGAGGTCCTCCCTGACCACCATAGTGCTCAGTGACCCACACTGTCATTTCCTGGTGATTGACTTTTTTTTTTCTTTCTTTATTTTTTTGAGACAGAGCCTCAAGCTGTTGCCCAAGGTAGAGTGCTATGGCATCACAGCTCACAGCAACCTCCAACTCTCGGGCTTAAGCTATTCTCCTGCCTCAGCCTCCCAAGTAGGTGGGACTACAGATGCCCGCCACAGCGCCCAGCTATTTTTTAGTTGCAGCTGTTGTTGTTTGGCAAGCCCAGGCTGGATTCAAACCTGCCAGCTCAGGTGTATGTGGCTGGCACCTTAGCAGCTCGAGCCACAGGTGCCAAGCCTGGTGATTGACTTTTAATTCACCATCTGACAAGGGTCTGGAAGGGAGGCCATGTGAGTGCAAAGGCCCTGCATGTCTCAGTCCCCATGGAATCTCCTGCTTCCAGCAAAGTGGTTGCCACAAAGTAGGTGCTCAATAAATACTTGTGAAATGACCGTAATGATGGCTTCCTAAGGGGTCCTGATTGCAGACCTGGTCTCTGGGGCCAGAGAGATAGAGTGAACAGGACTCAGCCAGGAGGCCAAAGAGCTTTGGGCCTCAGTTTTCTCAGGCATTCAGGCATGTCTCTAGCAAAGAGGAAGGTGTCCCTGCCCCCAGGAACATGAGGACAGGTGCACCCAGACTGGGGAGGGAGCATTTTATTTACTTATTTATTTTTGAGACAGAATCTCATTATGTCGCCCTCAGTAGAGTGCTGTGGCATCACAGCTAACAGCCTCCAACTCTTGGGCTTAAGTGATTCTCTTGCCTCAGCCTCCCAAGTAGCTGGGACTACAGGTGCCTGCCACAAGGCCTGGCTATTTTTTTGTTGTAATTGTCATTGTCGTTTAGCAGGCCCTGGCCAAGTTTGAACCTAGCCGCTGAGCTATAGGCACTGAGCCAGAAGGGGCACTTTAGAAGGGGACCTCCTTTCCTTCCCTGCCCACCTGCAGAACAGGGCATTGTGGTGACAGGGCCTTGGGTAGGGTTGACAAATGTGCCCACTCTGTGCCTGGCATTATGCTGAGCTCCAAGGGGCTAAGCTGCACAAGGCATATCCCTCCTCTCAGGAAGCTCTCAGCCCAGGAATAGGGCAGCCTAAGTGCCCCAGAGGTGACATGTTCCCCCAAACAAACACAAATTTCAAGGCCTAATGTGCTGAGTGCTGAAGATCTATGTGGCAGGAGGAAGAGAAGGTGGGTGGGGAGGGGATGGAGTGAAACTAGCAGAGGGTCACTGGGCTGGGCCTGGAGGCACAGGTGGGATGGAAAGGGCAGGGAGCCGGGGTGTGTGGAGGAGCCTAGAGGGTGGACCATGCAGGGCAGGGCAGGTGCCTCACGGTGGGGACAGAAAGCATGTGCAGAAATGCTGGGCAAAGAACTTTCTGAGGACTGAGTAGTCCTACAGTCCTCAAGGACAGAAAGAGGGGTGTGACCGGGCCCACCAGACTGGAAAAAGGAGGGGCCCTGCCATGGGGTGCAAGGTAAGTGACAGCCAGAGGAGGGTCCCAGAGCCTTAGGGTGGGGCCATCCCTACTGTAAGGGGCTTTGCCGCTTGTGGACTCCAGCCACACATCTTTTTTCTTTTCCTCCTCTCCTCCCTCCCTTCCCCATCTTTATTCTCTTTTTTTTCCTTCTCTGGACCTGGGTGGCCTGATCCTGAGTGGCCTCAAAGTTGTCTAAGCCTCAGGAGCTCAAAGTCCCAGCATGGGGCTTTAGTTTCCCATCTGAGGAGTGGGATGTTCAGAGGGGTCCCCCAGAGCTACAGAATCCAGAGATCCAGGTTGCCTCTCTGCCACTGACTGGCCAAATGGCCACAGGCAGCTCTAGGCCTCAGTCATTTCATTTCTAAATTGCGGGGGGAGGAGGGGTTCCCAGTAGGGTGCTGAAGCATTAGTGAGAGAGAACAGGGGAAAACAGGTTCCTTGAACTCAACGAGGGTTGCAGCCATAACTCAGATTGCTGTCCCCCTTGAGCCCAGTCGGCCCCCCCAGCTATAGGCCTTGTTCTGCCTGGCACCGATAAGAGCCTAGATCCCGATTGCCACCCTGTGTTTGGAAGGGCACCAAACACCTGGCCGACCAGCAACCCAGGGCTGGGCCAGATAAGCCTAAGCAGGACATCTGGAGCCCAGGAGGTGGAGCACAGCTGGGGAAAGGCCGTGGGGGTGACCAGATCACAGGGATAGCTCCATCTCTGTGTGATCACCCCACACTGCACAGACAGCTATGCTTTCTTATCTTTTATAATCCCCAAACCATGCTGTGAAACGGATAATGTCATTTGCCCATTTTACAGACACTAAAGCTGAGGTTCATAAAAGTTTACCTGCTTCATTGCCCAGTAGGTAGGCGGCAGAGGCAGGATTAAACCCGGGCCAACTTGACTCTAGCCGCATCTCTAAGGGCTATGCTGAATTGCCTCCCGGAAAAGAAACCAACTACTAGCTGGCTTGGAGCTAGTGGTTAACTATCAAGGACTCTGCAGTCAAACTGCCTATGTTTAAACCCCAACCCTGGCATTTACTCTGTGACCTTGAACAAGTAAGTGACTCAAACTCTCTATGCCTTGATTTTCTCATCTATAAAATGGGGGTTATCATAATAATGCCTCTTTCACAGACCTGTTGTGAGCATTAAGAAAGTTCATATATAAGGCACTTATAACTGCCTAGCACATGAACCTAGCTCTATGCAAATGTATGACGTCATTATCCCTGCCACTGAGGCCAAGGTCAGACTTGCTATCTTCTTCCCCTTCTGATTGGCTTTCAATTCCTGTGGAATTAGCCTGAACTAAGTGTTTTAAGATCCTCAGGAGGTGGGAGGATCCACATTTTCCTTCAAATACTCCCCAGGCTGAGGACAGCGACGGGTCCCCCAGGTCGACCCCTAGAAGTGTCCCAAATGGGAAGCAGTGTCAGCTGACATCTTGCCTCCTTGGTAGGAGATAAGGTGGCCCGGGACTCCCATCATAAAATAAGGAGGAGTCCCATGTGGGTGAGACCTGAGTCCGTGGGATCCAAGGGCTAGTAAACAGGAACTTTACAAGAACCCACCCTGGAGGGAGCAGACTTGCCCCCTCACACATACCAGCCACATACATCTCTGCTGCCAGGAGCCACTGGCCACCCTACTCTCCCCAGCTGCAGGTACAAATGGGCCTGTGACCTTTGGGGCAACACACATAGTAACATTCTCATTCCACCCACCTCTGCCCCCTTGGGGGTCAGCGGCCATGCCCACTTGGGCATAGATTCAGGCTAGGCATCTTTAGGGCAAAGGACCACCCCAGCCCTTCCCTACCCTGCCCACCTGCTTTTGAACCTCAGGGTCCCTCGGTGCAGTCCTGCAGCCACCGGCGCCCTCTGTGACCAGCTGAGCTCACACCCGTTCTGACAGCAGCAATGCCTTGGGGCAGCTTGCAAACCCCTGACTCATGCTCCCGCCTCCTAATCTGCCCGCCCCATGGGCCCTGGGAGCCCCTTCTCATCCCTGATCCTGCTCCCACCAAGTACCCAGTAAACAGAGTTATCTCTCACCCACATCTGTACAGCTGTGACTCTGGCCTGTCCCCACCCTGGACTGGCCAGCCCCCAAGTTCCCCCAAGGCCCGCCTAACTCCTAGGGTTCTCCTGGGTCTTCCTTTGTGGATTAAGATTTGGTGGCTGGGTTCTTGGGGCTCCCAGCCGCTTGGCAAGAAGGCACCAACTTCTGGAGGTTCCTGTTCTGTCTCTGTCCATCCTCCACTCCAGCCAGGCCCTTTTGCTCTGGCCCAGGTACAAGGGCACCTTCTCTTCTCTTCCCTCCTTGTATCTGCCCTCAGGACTCACTCCTCTGCAATCCTCCCCACGTGGACCTGCTTAGTGTATACAGGGTCCAGGCACCCTTCTCATCTCCTTGCCCCAGACTAGAGCACCCTAGTCTAGGTGCTAGGAGGAGCATTCTCTCCTCAAGATCATGGCTGTCTCCAAAGAACTGGACCCTGGGTACTAAGATGCTGACACTCAGTCAAACCGAAACAATGTCAGGTCAACAAAAACAACCATCCCCACACCGAGCTCTGGAGCTCACAAAGCCCCAATGTCTGGGCACACTAGCTCCTCTGTCGGCAGCCTGGCCCAGGCCCCCAGGCCAGAGCAGCGGCATTCTCGGCCCCACCCTGCCTCTCCCCCCAGCCAGTGAGGCAGTCTCTCTGCTCCTTGGGGATGGCCAGTACCTGGCCACCTATTCCTAGACTCTGGTTGCTTAAGAGACAGAGACCAAAAGATGAGCTCAGATCAGCAAGAATGAAGAGAGGTTTTGGTTCAGTGCCTATAGCTCAAGCTGCTAAGGCACCAGCCACATATGCCAGAGCTGGTGGGTTCAAATCCAGCCCGGGCCTGCCAAAAAACAATGACAACTACAACCAAAAAATAGCCGGGCATTGTGGTGGGTCCCAGCTACTTGGAAGGCTGAGGCAAGAGAATCGCTTAAGCCCAGGAGTTGGAAGTTGCTGTGAGCTATGATGCTACAGCACTCTACTCAGGGCGACAGCTTGAGACTCTGTCTCTAAAAAAAAAAAGAATGAAGAGAGGTTTTAAAGCAGACAGAAAGGGGTGCCATGGACATGGCTCTGAGCACAGGCAGAGGAACCTGTCCTAGGCCAGCCCTGGCACTGACTGGCTGTGGGAGCCTGGGCATATCCCTGGCCCTGTCTGGGCTTCAGTTTCCTCATCTATAAAGTGTGGGCAATTGGTTCTGTGGCCACCAGCTGGAAGTCCAGACTCAAGCAGTAGAAACTCAGACACAGAGACAGAGAGGCAGGCATATCCCACAATTCCATGGCCCATTTCCTGGTCTCTACCACCAGCCTGCTCTGTGCAAAGAGAGGAAAGGACAGGGCCTCAGACCCCAAACTAGTGCAAGCTGTGCACAGAGGACCTCTGCTCCCGGAATTGTGCCTTCACCTGGTGCTCACTCTTAATTCTTACAAACCTCTCAATTCAAAGAGGAGGAAACTAAAGCCACAGAGAGGTGAAGTAGCTTTCCCAGTGAAAAGAATGCCCATGAGCCGGCTGTGGTGGCAGGAGCTTATAGTCCCAGCTACTCAGGAGGTTGAGGCAGGAGGATTGTTACTGAAGGCCAGGAGTTCATGACCAACTCTCTAGGCAACATAGTGAGACCCTGTCTCTAATAATAAATGTTATAGTGGAGGGGGGAGGAAGGAGGGAGAAGAGAGGAGAAGGAAGGGGGACTGGGCACAATGTAAGGGTATATGGCACACCTCCTGGGTGTGGACACAACTATAACAGGGACTTTACCTAACAAAAGCAAACAGTGTAACATAATTGTTTGTATCCTCATATTCATCTGAAATATAAATAAATAAATAAATAAAGGAGTAAGTAGCAACTACCTTAATGTTGACAAGAAAAGATGCCTGTAATATACTGGTTAAGCGAACATAAAAGCAAATGTACAACATTAAAAATAAATAAAAATAAATGTGAAAAATAAGAATGCCTGGCGTGGTGCCTGTAGCTCAGCGGCTAGGGTGCCAGCCACATACACAGGAGCCGATGGGTTCAACTCCAGCCCAGGCCTGCCAAACAACAATGACAACTACAATCAAAAAATAGCCGGGCATTGAGCCAGGCACCTATAGTCCCAGCTACTTGGGAGGCTGAGGCAAGAGAATTGTTTAAACCCAAGGGTTTGAGGTTGCTGTGAGCTGTGACGTCACAGCATTCTACCAAGGGCCACAAAGTGAGACTCAAAAAAAAAAAAAAAAGAGAGAGAGAGGGAAACGCTTAAACCCAAGAGTTAGAGGTTGCTGTGAGCTATGACACCAAGGCGCTCTACCAAGGGTGACAAAGTAAGACTCTGTCTCAAAAAAATGGATGCCCAATAAACCAGCACCTGCTCTGTGAAGGGCACTGTGCCGAGTTCTCACATGCACTATCTCACTGAGCTCTCTAAGCCCCTTGGAGGCTGACACTGTTTATGCACCTCTTACAGATGAGGATGGTAAGGGTGGTGAGTTAGGGGACTTGCCCAAGGCCTCTGGGTTGATGAAGCCAGAGCAGGCATTCAGACGGGCAATCTCTCTGCAAAGTGGGCACTCTTCCTGCTCTGGGCCTCTCCTGCCACCCGGGCCTTTATGCGGGTCAGGGACAGAGCAAGGCCCTTTTCGGGGGGGGGGGGCGGCTGGGTGGTGCCTCCTCCCACTCCAGCTACTCCAGCTAGTGGGATCTGTCCCAAATGGTGGGCCCACACTGGGCTGGCTTCCTTTGGCCCATGGCAGTGAGTGTCAAGTTAAGGCCCTGCCGGCTCCCTCAGCCCAGGGGGTCCAGTCCCCTCACCCCCCCATCTGACCCCAGAGTTGAGAGGCAGCTGAGTGCAGGAGGCAGCAGGGGCCACCTCCCCTGGAGCCCATAAAGCACTGAGGGAGGGCTGGGGAGGACTGTCTTGTAGGTACTACCCCGACAGCTTACCAGACACTCAGGCAGGGGCACAGCAGTTGGTGACTGGTCCTTTCTGCTCACACTACATGCATGTTCTAGGCATTCTTGTTGCTTTGACTGACTGAATGTGGGTGAGTTTTCCCCAAATGTGCCCAACACCACATTTTACCCTTATGCATTTTACCTTTATGCATTTCCAGGAAGAAGTAAGTGCTGCTCTGACTCATTTTATTTCAATTTGGACTTGAATCAGTTCAATTCTTCTGAAGTCCTCCAGGTGCCTGGTGCTAGGCTGGGTGCTGTGGAAGCAAGGCAGGAGGGAGGCGGGTCTCCCTTTAGCTCCTGAGCTGGATGTGGATAGTCAGAAATACTGGCATGCAGAGGACTTGAGCAGGGCCCCAGGACACCTTGAGAGGATGTCCTTGCTGGCTCTCCAAGGGTCACAGACCTCACTTCCCTTGAGAAGCCCAGCCTCCTCTTCCCTTGGAGTCCTTGCCACACCTACTCCTCCATTGCCTAAAACAGCAGTTCTCACCCTGTAGGTCGAGACCCCTTTGGGGGGTCTAATAACCCTTTCACAAGGGTCACCCAAATACATCCTGCATATCAGATATTTACATTATGATTCATAACAGTAGCAAAATTACAGTTATGAAGTAGCAACAAAAATAATTTTGTGGTTGGGGGTCACCACAACATGAGGAACTATATTAAAGGGTCGAGGCATTAGGAAGGTTGAGAACCACTGGCCTAAAGACTAAGGGAGGAGCCTACTAGGTTCCCTCCCCAATGACCATGGTTGTCCTTGTCCGAGTTTATGCTCACAGAAAGTTGGGAGCCCAGGCCAGTGTCAGTGGGAACAGTGTGAGCTGAGGGCAGACCCTCTAAGAGGACCCTTTAAGAGATTTTTCCAGACATACAGCCAAGACCATGGGTTAGGGCAGGTTGTCCCAAGGAAAGACAGGCCCTGTGCACAGAAGGTGGAGTTCTCCCAAAGAGACAAGACTTTCTTTTTTTTTTCATTGAGACAGAGTTGCACTTTGTTACCCCCTGTAGAGTGTCATGGCATGGCTCATAGCAACTACAAACTCTTGGGCTCAAGCAATTCTCTTGCCTCAGCCTCCCCTGTAGCTGGGACTACAGGTGTCTGCCACAGCACTAGCTATTTTTTTTAAGAGACAGGGTCTCGCTCTTGCTCAGGCTGATCTTGAACGTGTGAGCTCAAGTAACCCACCCACCTCAGTTTCCCAGAGTGCTGGGATCATAGGTGTGAGCCACTGTGCCCAGCCCTGACTTTGTTATTTTCAATAGTCCTTGATTCAGTCAGCCCCCAAGTCAGAAGTGAAGACCTGGCAGAGACCTTGGCAGGTAAGGCTGTTTTCTCTTGGCCTGAGGAGCAGAGATGAGACTAGGCAAGAGACTGGGGGTTACTAGTGTTTAGGTGAGCTGTCCCTTACAATGGGCATGACAGTGTGGTGATGGCTTGGGGCTGTGACTGCTGAGGGCAGACCCATCCCATAAGCTCACATCTGCCCTTCCATGCCCAGTGGGTAATTCTCAGCTGCTATCCTTAAGCCCTCAGCAAAGCCTTGAGGGACAGGAGCAGCTACCTCAGCTACCCTATGGGGCAAAGCAGGCATGGTTTGCAGTGGGAGCTAAGGTGAGTGGATGTCCAGAGGGCATAGGCTCCTGAAGGGAGGTGTGGTGGCTGGAGACAAAAGGCTGGTGCAGGAGATAGGGTCTGGCCAGGTGGGCCTACGAGGACCCAGGGATATTCCCTAGTGAAGATATAGCTTCCTGTGGCCTCCTAGAATGGGGACTCATTAAAGGTAAGTATCCTATGGCTGGGATATTTGGATGGCTGGGCTTCACTGGATTGCTAGGGCAGGAAGCCCTCCCACTGTACTATGTGACCTTGAGCAGACCATGTCCTGTCTCTGGTCTTCCATTTCCTCTCTGGGCTATTGTGACCAAATGGGATGACAGGTGGGAAGGAGGTTGAAAACAATCTCTGGATGCTGATAGGGGGTTGAGTTGTGAACAGGCACCGAGCATCTCTTGTGTACCAGGTGGCCCACTAGACGAAAGTAGCTGGGCTGAGGGCCACACAATATCTTCAAGCTCATGTCCAGTCAGAGAGCACATAAAAACTAGAGTATGAGGATGTGGTTAGGGTCAAGTACCTTGGGAAGTGTGAAATGTCCTCAGGGAGACATCTGGAGGAGGGGCCCCAGGGGTGAGGTATAGCCACAGAATAGTCTGGGAGTGACCAGAAATGAGGCAGAGAGATTGGGCTGAAACTGGAAAGGCCCTTGGAGCCAGCAAGCCCAGTACCCTTCCCTGTGGAAACCTGTGCCCCAGTACCCCACCACTGACACCTTCAGCTGGGCCCTGTGGAGTCCTGACAAGGAGGCTACCCCCTGTCTGGGGGCAGTCAGGCCAGATCTGTGCAAAGATAACACAGCCTGAGACCTGTCCACAGACACACAGTACCCTCTGAGAGCTGGGGAAAAGGAAGAGGGCCCTTGGAGGATGGGTGGGGTTTCCCGAAATGGGGAGGCAGAGGATGGTCAAAGGGCAAGCTTGGAACATTGTGGGATAGTTGGGCCCTCCAGAGAGTGCAGTGAGGGGTGGTGTCCTAGATCCCTCCTCCAGGGGTGCAAGATGGGGCTCTGAACTCTCTGAGTTTGACACTCATACTTCTCTGAGTGTTCTTTGTTCTCTTGGTTTGTTGGTCTTTTATTTTTGTTTTTGAGACAGAGCCTCACCCTGGGTAGAGTGTCATGGCATCACAGCTCACAGCAACCTCCAACTCCTGGGCTTAAGTGACTGTCTTGCTTCAGTCTCCCAAGTAGCTGGGTCTATAGGTGTCTGCCACAACACCAGGCTATTTTTGGTTGTAGTTGTCATTGCTGTTTGGCAGGCCGGGGCTAGATTTGAACCTGCCAGCTCTGGTGTATGTGGCTAGCACCTTAGCCGCTTGAGCTACAGCCGCCATGCTGGCTTGTGGGTCTTTATGTGCCCTGTTTCCTTGTCCCCAGACACCTTTCTTTACCAAAGTTGCTGGACCAAAGCTTTGACCTTCAAGGCTCATTGCCTGCATTCCAACTCTGTGAAGCCTCCCTTGTCCCCTTGAACCCCCCCCCCCCGGCTGGAGATTGAGAGGGCTCAGCCAGAGCCTGCCTGTGTCATTGCCCTTTTGAGCCCTACCAGGATAGTCCATGGTCCTGTCTCTCTCCACAGGCCATGAGCCCAAGGACAGGGACCATTTTTCAGGGCCTTAAATCTGGCCCAGGGCTCTGTCTGTGCCTACCCACTTGAATGGAATCAATGCAAAAATCCATCCCTTACCCCACTGACAAAAATCTAGGAGAGAAAATGAATATTTGAGCAAAGCCATGTGAGTGACACATTAACAGTCTTATTTAATTCTTTTCCTTTTTTTTTTTTTGCAGTTTTTGGCCAGGGCTGGGTTTGAACCCACCACCTCTAGCATATGGGTATGGGGCCGGTGTCTTACTCCTTTGAGCCACAGGCACTGCCCAACAGTCTTATTTAATTTTAATCATTTCTCTACATACAAGCAAAGAAACAAAACCTGGCCTCCTCCAATCCTCCCCACCCACCGGTTCCTCAAACTCCCAAACCAAGCTGCTTCCTTGATTCTTCTCTTTCTCTTGCCCCCATCATAGCTCATGCCACCGGACCTCCCTCCACACTTCCATCTTCTTTTCTGCATCTTTGCTACCTGCCCCCCAACCCACCATTTTGCTCCTCCATCACCCTAAGAGTCTCTCCTCTGGCCTCCTGGCTTCACCCAGGCCCCTTACGATGCAGTGCCACATAGAGGTTAGGTTATAATCTGAAGCGTAAATCAGATTATATCACTGCTGTGTGTAAAATCCTTTCTGACTTTCCCACATGTGGGATAATGCCTGTTCCCTCCTCCAGGCTACTCCTGTCCTCTACTCACCCCCTCTTTCCACTCCTCAAATGCACTTAGGGCCAGTCCTGTCTGGGTGCTCCTCCCCCATCTCCCCAAGTCTGGCTCCTTCTCACCAGTCAGGTCTCAGATCAAATGTTACCCTGCAAAAGGATTTCAAAGACCTCCTTTGTAACTCCTGGCCTCTCTATCACTGTGTCAAGGAAAACCAGGATGGCCTATGTGTAAAAGACAACCCAAAATATTAGTGACTTAAGCAAGATAGAAGTTTATTTCTCTCTAGGGTAAAAGTCTGGAGGTAGGTCCCAGGCTGCCATGGTCCTCTGCAGTATGAGGGACTCCAAGAAGGTGCTTTTCATCTTGTGGCATCTTCAGCAGGTGGCTCTCTCCTCATCGTCCAAAATAGTTGCTTGAGCTTTAGTCATTGCCTCTGCATTCCAGCCATCAGGAAAGAGGAAGAGGTATGTCATTGTCCCTGTTTTAAAGGTACTTCCCAGAGGTTGCTTCTGCTTATATCCCATTTGTCCCGACTTAGTTACTTGGCTACACTTAGCATCAAGGGACCCTGGGAAATGTGGCCTTTGTTCTGGGAAGTCACGTATCCAAAGTTCTATTACACAGGAAGAAGGGGAGGATGGAAATTAGAGAATACCAAGCAATTTCAGCCAGAATCATATGACCTGCTAAGTTATCTTTTACCTACCAGCTAATAGATTCTTTTTTTTTTTTTTTTTTTTTTGCTGGGGCTGGGTTTTAACCTGCTACCTCCAGCATATGGGGCCGGCGCCTTACTCCTTTTAGCCGCAGGCGCTGCCTCAGCTAATAGATTCTTATTTAATTATTTGTTTACTGTTTTCTCTTCCCCCTAGAACAGGGGTTCTCAACCTGTGGGTTGTGACCCCCCCCCTTTTCTTTCCTTTTTTTTTTTTTTTGCAGTTTTTGGCTGGGGCTGGGTTTGAACCCACCACCTCTGGCATATGGGGTCGGCATCCTACTCCTTTGAGCCACAGGCGCCACCCAGGTTGTGACCCCTTTTTTACAACGGAAATACATCGTAGCATTAGGAAGGCTGAGAACCAATGCCCTAGAACATTATCTCCTTGAGGGCAAGTTCTTAGCCATGCTCTTCTGTCATTGTATCTGGAGTGCCTGGGGCATAGTGCCTGGGAAAGGGTAGATTAAAAATTTTTTTTTGCAGTTTTTGGCCGTGGCTGGGCTTGAACCTACCACCTGCCACCTCTGGCATATGGGGCCAGCACCCCATTCCATTGAGCCACAGGCGCCACCCAGATTTAAATTTTTTTTTTTTAAAGAATTTTTTTCTTTTTTTTAGGGTTTATTTATTTATTTTTTGTTGCAATTTGGCCAGGGCCAGGGCTTGAATCCACCACCCTTGGCATATGGGGCCAGCGCCCTACCGCCTGAGCCACAGGCACCACCTGGAGATTTAAAAAAAAATTTTTTTTTTTTTTGAGACGGAGCCTCAAGCTATCCCCCTGGGTAGAGTGCCATGGCATCCCAGCTCATAGCAACCTCCAACTCCTGGGCTCAGGCGAGTCTCCTGCCTCCGCCTCCCAAGTAGCTGGGACCACAGGCGCCTGCCACAACGCCCGGCCATTTTTTGGTTGCAGCCATCATTATTGTTTGGCGGGTCTGGGCTGGGGATTCGAACCTGCCACCTTAGGTGTACGTGGCTGGCGCCTTAGCCAATTGAGCCACAGGCACCCAGCTGATTTAAAATTTTTGATGAATGAATGATTGAATGTCTCCCCACAATAATGATTTGAGGGATGCATTCTCATTCCCATGTACAAGTGAGGAATGAGACTCAAATTAAGTCACTTGCTTAAGGCAAGAGGCCTAAGATTCAAACCCTGTTCTCTGTGTCTCCAGTGCTCTTTCAGCTCTCTCTTCTTCACATGCTGGCTCCCTTGATCTCTCAGCTCCATTCAGGATCAATTTAGAAGCCACCAAACAATCACCTGGAGTCTCATAGTGCCACTTTACTGGGAAATTCCATCTGAAGTTCTCACTAATGTCATGCCCAGAGCCTCTAATGGGATCAACGTAATACATGGTTATTTGGGAAAAATTTCTGTTTCTACAAATCAGTGGGTGAGGATATCACAACAGAATTCATGAAATAAATCCTGCTGGAATTAAGCTCTGGATAAGGTCTGGAGCCTCAGATGAACTGAGAGTTTTGTTTCAGACAAAGGAAAACTATCTAACTCATCAGGTTTTCCTTTTTACCCTGGCTGCTAGGAAACTTAGAGTTTGAATTAATCACCCAGAGGCAGCCCTAACCTCAGATGAAATACTGTAGTGAATAGAATGCATATAGTCTGGGACGGCACCCATAGCTCAGTGGGTAGGGTGCCGGCCACAGACACTGAGGCTGGCGGGTTCAAACCCAGCCTGGGCCAGGTAAACAACAATGACAACTGCAACAACAAAAGAATAGGCAGGTGTTATGGCCGGCGCCTGTAGTCCCAGCTATTTGGGAGACTGAGGCAAGAGAATCGCTTAAGCCCAAGAGTTTGAGGTTGCTGTGACCTGTGACGCCTGTACCCAGGGCAACAGCTTGAGACTCTGTCTCAAAAGAAAAAAAAGGAATGCATATAATTTGGACCCATAGACTCCAAATGTGAGTCTCAGCCAATGCTCCTGTGAACAAGACATTTAAACTTCCCTGGACCTTTGAGCTCCCAGGTCACCTCCATTTTCCATCCTGGCCTGCACTGGCCTGCATTTCCTTATCCTTTTCAGTATCTTCTTATCACTAATGCCACTATATAGCCTCTGTCCCAGGGGGTGAAACACAGCCCATGGGGTTAGGGAGAGATGAGTTAGAATGACTCTAAGGATAAGTCACAAGTCCCCAGAGACCCAGGTGCTTCAAAATGACTGAGTTAATCAGCACTTTTTCTCTTTCTTTTCTCTCTTCCTTCCTTCTTTCTTTCCTTTCTTTTTGAGACAGTCTCACTCTGTTGCCCAGGCAGGAGGGCAGTGGGAGTGGAGTGATCATAGCTCCCTATAACCTTGAACTTCTGGGCTCAAGCAATCTGAGTATGTGGGACTACAGATACCAGGTCTCCATGCCTGGCTAATCATTAAAAATTTGTTGTAGAGACAGAGCCTCACTACACTGCCCAAATTGGTCTTGAATTTCTAGGCTCAAGTGATTCTCCCATCTCAGCCTCCCAAAGTTCTGGGGTTACAGGTGTGTGACACCCTGCCTGGCCTCAACTAGGAAGTTTCTGTTTACCAGTCTCTGACCCTCAACTTCCTCATCCATATAAAAAGAAATACTTTTCATAAAAACCTTTCTCAATAAGGTGTGCTATCTTTACTAACCAGCTCATTCTCAGTTAATCTTCATAATACTTGAACAAAGTGGGACACAGAGAGGTGAGGTAAATTCTCCGAGGTCACACAGCTCAGAAGCAAGCTGAATGCCAATAGGATTGGGATGGGGGAAATGGCTTCAGGAAATGACTCTTCTCAGTAGGTGAGAGTTTGAGGTCAAACTGGCCTGAGGGAGCCAGGCTCACGTGGGATTCTTGGCTGGGGTGGGGCAGCAGTGGACTAGAAACTGCACTGACCATGGCCTGGAGAGCTGGCTGGGCAGGGCCAGGACCATCCTTGGGTTCCCAGCACAGACTGACTAGGTCAAAGTCTGAGGCTGAAGACTCCAGCTCTGCCCACTTAGGATCTAGGCAGCTGGGACACAGGCCTGGAGTGGGGAGAACAACCCCAGGGAGGATCTACAGAAAGGGGAGAGACCCTGAAGTTGGGGGAACAGGGTGGGGAGGGGAGCTGAGGTGGGACCTTCAGGGGGTGAGAAGAGAACCTGAGGGGGCATGGCATGGGGGTGGTGTTGGGGGAGAACCTGGGGGGAAACCTCTGCAGGGAGAGGACCTATACCTGGGGGCTCTGTGCATGGGCTTGGGGGATCCGTGCTTGGGGACCTCTGTGGAGGAGAACTACCTTCTGGCAGGCAGTTCCCTCTTTCTTACCTCCTAGTGGGAAGGACACATAGGAGCCACCCAGGGGTACCAGGGGGCCCACTGACCCTGCACTCCTGTCTCTCTGACCCTTCCAGCCTACTCCTTGCAGCCTCAAGATAAAGCCCAATTTCCACCCCTAGACCTGGCCCCTGGTGACCTCCCAACTGTGAACTTGCTCTTGATCCTCAGCGTGTCTAGTTAGTCCTGTCTCAGTTCTTCATTCATCTTGTTAACTTTATTTATTTATTTATTTATTTTTTTGAGACGGAGCCTCAAGCTATCCCCCTGGGTAGAGTGCCATGGCATCACAGCTCATAGCAACCTCCAACTCCTGGGCTCAAGCGAGTCTCCTGCCTCCGCCTCCCAAGTAGCTGG